>JAXQQM020088108.1:0-33128 GCA_034641835.2 Pinus albicaulis | reverse complement strand
AACCCATTTTTTTTTTTTTTCTAATATCAGGGAATTCTCTTATTATTTAGTAACATCCAACATACCTCATGGTTACTCCTCCTAACTTTCTTAACTCCTCTTCTATAAGGGGTTCATTTTACTCCGAATAAGATTCAACATGTCTCTCTTAAGGTCTATATTCATAATAGGTCTATATTCATCACCCCTGTGATGAGTGTTACTCATATAACATAACCCAATATTCTCCGCTTTATGCGTCGATAACAATTATAGTTTTTATCCTGAATCATCTACAATGCAGACTGTTATCCGGGGTTTAGATCCTTTTTAGTACTTACAGACAGCCATGGAATACAAGAATTTCCATGAGGATTTTTGGGCTTGACCTCCCCTCTTCATAGTAGACTTATGTATCTATATATTTTACTTTGTATTTCTCAGGTTTTATGTTCAGGATGATCACTAGGCCCTTAATCAAACTTCCCAGTTTGCCGGCCTGCTAACATTTTCAATATGTTAAAGTTTCCGCATCGAGGTATAGATTGATGCCTCTTCGCATACATCTATCTCTACGCAGTTAACCACCATTACTCCACTACTTTCCCAGTAGTTTCTATGGACGGTAACCAGATGCTCTGTTCATGGTATTTTACACATGCTTACAATCTTCCCTCACACAAACTTTTATAGATTTTGCAATAGGCTTTTTACCCCTTATTTGTCTGTTATAACCATTCAACATGTGTGACACTATGGTACAGATTCAACTGTTCCATGGAAAACTAGGAAACAACTCCTCTTGCTTCACTCCAATGGAGGGAGAGAATACGGAACTGGATAGTTTAGAATCCCTAGTGTTAGATCCTCGTACTTAGTTAGGATTCAACTTCTACCTCCATATGTGTACCATTACATCTAATAGAATATTGTAAATTCTAATTTTTACAATTATTTCCATTGTAACACAGCTGAGGGTTGTTGTTCCCTACATTCTGTTATTGATCACAGTGAATTCTGTGCCATCAGTATTGTTATGATAGATTTAGTTGTTTGGAACTTAATGTTCATGGATACTGGTTTGTTAACATCTTCTGTTTATACAAACAGAAATTAAATACTCCTCTAAAAGATAGCCATCTATACCTATACATAATTATTATATTGGCTGCTCAATTGGTCTATCATCTCAAACCTCATTATTACAATGTACTCATCTCTACACCCAACCATTTGTCTCTACTGTCAATAGCTGTAGTTGCAATTACATAAGTTACTGAACCATTAATCCATCTAACAGTTGCATAATGCAACATAACATAACAATTCATACATTCCATAATGTACTATAACATCACAATTTCATACATTGCATAAAGGACTATAACATCACAATTTCATAAATTGCATAAAGGAATATAACATCACAATTTCATAAATTGCATAAAGGACTATAACATCACAATTTCATAAATTGCATAAAGGACTATAACATCACAATTTCATAAATTGCATAAAGGACTATAACATCACAATTTCATAAACCAGGGATATGTTTAACACAGACTTACAGATATCTCCAAATTTGTGCATGCACACCTCTACTATGACCAGTCCTCCCAACCTTAGAATCCTCTTTATCTCCCAGGATTCACCCCCGAGCAGAGATCCTCCCCAGAACAGACTAGCCTCAATCTGTTCTGAAGCAGCTTATTTAAGTTGTGCTTTCCCCAAGCCTGTTTCCAATTTTGCGTCCAGAATTTCAGGATGCTTTATTCCTGTTTAGCCTAGGCTTCCCATTCTGGGATTCTTTAAAGCTGCTTTAATCTTTTCCTCATCTTTTCCAGCTTTTTTCTCACCTCTTCCCAACTACTCCTCTTCATTGGGGAAATTTAGATTTTTCCTCAAAAATCTAAATTAGAAATAATTTCTTTCAAGGATCTTTGAAAGATTTGGGGAAAGTCTTTTTCCTTTTCCATCACCTCATGGATTAGGAATGTGATCTCACTCTCTCATCTGGTCATAGTGCATACATCATATTTATTTTATTTTTCATAATTAATTAATTAACCACATCCACACAATAATCATCCACTGGGGTCCACTCCCCTTCGGATTTATGTTCAAATGTCTCATTTGAAAAGCATAGAACTTGGGGGTGTTACATATTCCCCCTCTGAAAATAAACACCGTCCTCGGTGTTGACAACTATCTACTAGTTGATTTTGAATGCTTTTCCATCATCTGAGCTTCTCTCTGCCATGTAGCTTTTTAGCAGTAAAGTGCTCCACTGCACCTTTACTCGAGCTACTGTTCACTTTCGCAATTCCATTTCTTCTCGCTTTCATCTTTGAAGCGACTCTGGAAGGAAATTCCTCTTCTGGTTCCACCTGGACCACATTTCAAATCAATCATGTGAGAAGCATCATGTACAAAAATTATAACTTTTCTTTTCCAACAAGGAGACATGAAATATATCAGGAAATTTAATAAGCAATGGTAGGGCTAATGTATAAGCCATTAGTTTCCAGCAGAGTACTCTCCTGCCTCCACTATATTTACTGATGCCTTATGCAGTCGGTTTTCTTCCTACTTCTTTACAAGATGTCTGTATGGAAGATCTTTTATTCTGGTTTCTCTGTCCACAATTCATACCAATGTAAGTAATATCAGGTACATATAATTGATAATTCACAACAGCATTCTGCATTTCAATAACTTAAGACATTCAGTTATTAATCAAACCGTTCAGGTTCATAATAGTTTAGTGCACTTTTAGTACACTACTTATCCTTTCTTGTTTTTCAGTGAGATTCTTTCCCCACGCAACTTGGTTCAGTTCAACTTTTCTGGATTTTGTAGGTGATTTATCTTCACCTTTTTCCTCTTTGTTTCCAGAGTGCCCAATTTCCTGTTACACACTTGGCTAAAAAAATTTTCCAACTTTTTCATTAGTACTCATAAATGAAAGAAAACAATTGTATCATATGCATGTTTATGCTTACCTTTTCTCATTTTATAGTTGTACTTCTAGTACCTTTTCATTGTTTCTTTTTTGTTAACCAAATCAATTTAATTAGTAACACCTAGACTCATTAATAATCTCTACAATTCCATGCTTACCTCTCACATGAAACTGTATCCACTAATTCAAAACTTAAGTGAACAAATTTGGAGCTGATGGGTTTCCCCCACACCCAAGTCCAAAATACAGCTCATCCTCTTTTCTCTCGGTTTGTAGCTGTATGATTTCAAATCATTTCTCTGTCTTTGAATTTAAGACTCAAGAAAATTAACTTTAAAAAAAATTTACACCACAAAATTTTATAGTGTGAATACATGTTTCCTTTTCTGGTGATAAATGTAATTTCTATAATTCATCACATTCACAAATATTAATACTTGATAATGCCAAAAATAAATTTGACACAGTTTCCCCTTTTTTTTTATTTCTCTCATAGGCTTATATACTAAAATAGAATAAAAGTATTCCAACTTTTTCTGAGTCATAAAAGAATTCCTTTTTTTTTAATGCATAAAAGCATTCTATTTTTTTCTAGCAAAAGCAACCCATAAATCTCTCATGCTTTTATTTTCAAATCTGTATTTTTTTTTTTTTTTTTTTCTGAGAGAAATATCACTTCTCCATATTTTTTCCAATTCTTTTACTCATTATCTCTAAACTTATAAAATATACCAACTGGAAGAATATAAATAAATAATTAGGAAATCATTCTTCCACTATTACAAGAATATTCTTCCTTAAGTAAATCATCAGGAAAATTTTAATTTACCCCTTCATTCATTCATGCCTAACTCAATGTAATGGTTCCACAATTTCTAAATCAACCATTTAATTGTAATTAAAACTTGTACTTCAATCTTCTTTTCTTTTATAGCAGTATACAGGCCTTATTTATAGGATACATCTTCCACTTTCTCATATACTACTTACATCTCAAGCCTTGGGCAATATACATCTCATGAGCATATATATATATATCCACTAGGTTTGTATATATCATATATATTTCCAAACCTTATTGTATAAGTAACCATGATATATATATATATATATAGCCTTGGCAATATTAATTTGATGAACATATGAATATATCTATGTATCCCTATATTATATATATTCATATATAAGTTCAAAGGCTTTTTGAAAGTGCTACCATATATATATTACACATACTTTAAAATAATCCCTTTTATATTTCTTTTTTTTTTTCATACCTCTGCTGCGTAGTGACAAATGTAAAATTTTGATCTGCTACGTAGTGACCAATGTAAAATTTTGATACCATTTGTAACACCTTTAGTTAAGGGAAATTTCTTTTTTTCTTCATATACTTGACTAATTAAGTTCAAAGGTGGCATTTATTTCCCTTCATATCACTTCATTCATATAATATATATATATATATATTGTTACATATATATATATTATATTAATATTCAATATCCTACCCATCGAATATTCAATATTACTATTCAGTATTATATTAATACCTTTTATTTTTGAGTTTCCCATATACTCCATGCATATGCCTATGTATTCATATATCCAGGAGTTCTATTGTGAGTTAATAACACCCATTTATACCGCAGTGTATTCCCCTGAATCCCTTAAAATCATCTTCTATAAGTGTTTCTTTTGATTCGGAATAAGATTCAACATTCTTTTCTTTTGATAGTTGTATGAAGTCTTATTCATAGGATACTTAATCTACTAGTACCTATACCCACTGAATGTGACATTAGAAATCTTATTCTATGATTACTTGAAATAACTAACAATCTTATACTATTTATAAATAGGAATAGGAAAAGATATCCATTCAAGATTTCCTACGAGGAGGGTTGCCATACGAGAACAATATTGTGTAACCTGATTATGGCCTTTGTTATATGCAACTTTTTTATTGGAGAGGGAAGAGCTACTAAAGTTGTTACAAATAATCTTTATTGATTTCTATGGTATCAAATGTCAATGTCAAATATTAAAAACAAAGAGAACTATAGTTCTATCCTAATTATTTTAGAAAATAGAAAGAGATACCTACGTGTTCATTTAAAAATTGAGAACTATAGTTCTATGCTAATTATTTTAGAAAATAGAAAGAGATACCTACGTGTTCATTTAAAAATTGAATTGAGGCGGTTGTCTTCTTTGTATTCAGCCATATGAGGTTTGCATGCCAGTAACCTTTTAGGCTACCAAAATTAATTATTACAAAACTATTTGACAATTGAAGAATCACGAATATTGAACTATACCAATAAATAAAAGAAAAACAAATTTAAAGAAAAGAATGGAAAAGAAAAAAATAATTTAAAGAAAAGAAGAAAATATAAGGAAAAAGTTGATCCAGGAAATCGTTGATGAAAAGGAAAATTTATAAAGGACTAAACATCACAGCCTGATTCCGATGAACGCTGCATTCTAATTGCCTAAATACGAGCGTGGATGCCTAATCTATGCATCCTTCATCGGCTATTTGGGCAAGTTCTAAAGTGACAGAGATAAATCTCCACATAAAAATTAAATTTATATCAAAACTTTATTAAATGCTGACTTTTATGATATGTATTTTCTATACGAGAAGGGAAACTATAACCTCTTGTAAACATTAAAACATAAGTAATCTAATCAACTAATTACCGGGTTAGTTATTCATTTATAATAAATAGGAATTAATTATTTTTAAGAAAATAGAAGACGAGAGAAACCCTGCACATTCATCATGATGAAACGCCTCAGTGGATTCTTCTATTTTTCTTCTGCCATGTTTGATATACCCACGCACGAGTAACCATTCCGTTCGCTCCTGCCAAAATTAATCACCCTAAAAAATCGCTCCGATCAATGGAGGAATAACGAATCTTGCACAAATAGAACGAAACAAATAGATTTAGCTGATCCATGGGTGAAACAGAAAAGTTAAGAAGAAAAAACATACCGTGTATTTTGATGGACAAGCTTAAGATAGATGCTTAATCTTTATGGTTCGAATTTTCGAATCATGAAGACATTGATCTCATCGCATTAAATTTGAGAAAAAACCAAATAAAAATGCATTCTAATGTTATTTACATTTACATATTCATTTACGACTCTCTCTTTGAGAAATAAATAGTTATATATATGGAAAACATACTGCAGAGTTTGATAAACGCCCTGGATGTGAGGAAGATTCAAAACTTGAGAACATAAATCCACGATCAAACAAAATAAAAAAACTCTTCCTCTGCTCATCTCTCTCTCACTCTGCAAAAACATCACACAACAAGCACCTACACAGAGACACACAAACATATAGACTTGCAGATACACAAACATATACACAGAGACACACAAACATATGAGCATACAAATACATGAACATATAAACATATATTACTAGAGATACATAATTAATAAAAGAAAAACATGCGAGAGATAACAAACAACACCAAAGGCAGCTTCTGCTTCTTGTGAAGAGAGAGCATGCGAGTTGAACCAAAACAACCCTTAACATTTCTTATTGTCAATTTGGCAATCCAATTTATAGATGGGATATTGTGTTGCACTTTGGATTGCTGCACTTTGGATTCCTGCGTCATTCCATATGGTTCATCTAGTCACATGACCGTTTGAATAAAAGCACAAAAGCAGCTATACAATTCACATGACCGTTTGAATAAAAGCACAAAAGCAGCTATACAATTCAACCGCTATAAACATTACATTCAATTCAAATTTGATAAAGAAAATTCTTCAATTTTGGATAAAAGCACTAATCCAATCCAACGGCTATAAAGCTTACATTCAATTCCAATTTCGATGACATTGGGTATTTTTGTCTGATGTGGAAGTATTATTTTTGAGTTGGCTGAAGTTTGAGCGCTTTGCAACCTAAGAAATTTACTCAATAATGATTTATAAATTAAAGAAATCATTTAATTTAATTATTTATAATATTATTTTTTGTATTCTCTATTTTTAAAATTAAATAGAATTACTATTCAATTAAATTGAATTGCAGAATGATAAGCCAAGCCAGTGCATTTTGGATGATGCAAATTGATATTTATTAAAATAATATTTATTATATTTTACGATGGTTTTTTCGAGTGTAATTTTTCTAAAATCTAGCAGGAATTTATTCAAAGGAGAAGTTTGATTATTAATCTTGCAGAATAGAAGTGGCCTAGGGGTTTTTGAGGGTGCTGAATCCATATATACAGTCAAAAAACCAGTTTAAATAACAAAAACCAAGATTTTACCTCATTTTTTTTCACCGGATTCTGGCACCTGAAACTCCAAAAAGTCGCACTAAAGACAACTCCATTTTATTTAATTTAGTAATATGTATTTTTTTATTTATTTTTATAAAATAAAATAAATAATGATTAGAAAATATTTAATAATATAATAATATATAAATTAATTAGTTAACTTTAGTTGGTTAAGAATAGGCCTTGTAAGTAAGGCAACTTAAGATCAAACTTGACTCAAGATCAAAATTTACAAATTATTAAGGTGTTTGTGCTTTGTGCTAGTGAAAAGAGACATACTAAAAAATCTAGACAACTAAGAGGTGATGTAGAAAATCACAAAAAACTTAAACAAATAAAAAATATATAAATTTAATAAGAAATTAAAATATAAATTAATTAAAAATATTCATTAAAATTTAACATCCATTATTAAAAATATTAGCAATAGATAAATGTTCAATGATTAATGACATTGATCTAAAAATTAATTGAAATACTTTCCTTTCTCCGACCAGACATTTATTAATAAAATTATAAAGAGGCGTGCCAGTCTCAAGATTTCCACCAAATGTCATGATTCTCGCTTTTACAATGCATAAATTATTGATAGATGAAAGATCCCGATAACACTCCAAGAGCTATAAAAACTATGACCTTAGCGGACTCAAAGAGATGATTGGCTGCAATGACTAGATTGTAAATAGAACTTGACAGAGTGACATCAATAGACATTACCAGAGGGCCTGGATTTTGACAGTTCCTACCCATTACAGAACCCAAAACTGACATTTCGAAATGTTGAGTTAGTGCCAAAATTGAAATCATAAACCGAAGTATGCCGCCCACACGGGGATATTGATAGTTTGACAAAAGAGTGAACATGAGAGCTGTAGAACAGTGGAGCACCCAACTGGAATTGAATACCTCCATTCCAACAATAACTAAAAAACCAGGAATGCAAACCTGTTTAGACTTCATGAGAAGAGGGAGGTTCTTCCTCAACAATGAGGCAAGCAAACTTGTATGGATCGTCTTCATCAGGAGGAGGGCAATCCTTGCTAGCGGAGCCGCCATCATTAGGAGCACTGGGACCTGCCTGCAGACCCACATCAACATTAACACCAGGATCAACACTCTGTTGAATATCCTTCTCAGAAATGCACTGCTCAGCTTCCTCGTTAGTCGCCAGAGGCTCGACATCATCTTTAGTCGTCATAGCCGCTGCAGGAGTAGCCATGACTTGACTCGAGAGAGCTTCCCGGAGGACAATGGTAACAGTGGCTAAGAGGGAGATATTGCTGAAAGTGCAGGGGAATTGGAGACGAGCCTGATGAGAGTGCACCCTGGAGGAAAGACGAAAGTGCCCAGCTGGATTGACTTGATCCCGACCCCTACCACGACCCCGTCTGGAGGTAGGAAGGCGAACAGGGCCGAATTACGAAGAGTAGGACGAAGAATCAGAGGTGAAGGGGGAGGACCTGCGGTTCACTTGCCCACGTTAGCTGCCTCTCCTGCAACGCATTCTTGGGCACAGTCGAGGCATTGTGTGAAGAGTAGAGGGAGCAAAAATGTCAGCAGAATTGTGGGAGCAGGGGAGAGCCGAAAGGAAACTTGCATGAGCCTGCAGAGGGTAATTGGTTGGAGAGGAGGACAGGCGAAGGTGATTGCAGAAAGCTCTGTTGGTATAATGGAATCCAGACATGAAGTTTACAGAGCCACCCAAAGCACATCGCATCCTTGTGCTGGTGTGTGAGCGATACTCAGCTACAGCTACGGAGCAGCAGGTGCAGAGGGGAGGAGCACAAATAAGATCATCGGAGGGCGCCATATCTGAAGAGAGAGTAGGAGATCGTCGGAAGATGGGCTTCATTAATTCCGCATTGAAGACCTAGACGGAACAAATTAAAGCCGGCATCATGCGAGGTAGGGTGGCGGTGGTGAAAGGCCACGCGCCATCCCGCCATCTCACCTCCGTACCACATACCTCATTATACACCCGCATCCGGGAGAAATACTTACTAATAACCAAAACTTATATATAATTATTACTAAAAAATTAAAATATAGATAATTAAATTAATTTATAAATAATTAACTAAAATATACATATAAATTATTAAAATGTAGATTAATTTAAAAATATTCATTAAAATTTAACATCTATCACTAAAAATATTAACATAAGTTAAATAAATTTTCAATGAAATAATAACGTAAGTTAAATAAAATGTTCAAAACAATTTATTTAAAAAAAATAACTGAAATACTTACTAAATACTAAAACATATATATAATTATTAATATTAAAAACTCTTCGAAAACATTTAAAAGAAATTATTAAAATCTTTCACAAAATTAAATGTTGAAAACCTTTCACAAAACTTTACTCATTCATTTGAATATGAGGGCGTGTTGGTTCCATTCATAATTTACTAACTGCGGATTGGCCGGCATGTAGGGGATTCGATGTGTTCGGTTAAGCTGTTTTGTCAGCGGATGTTCTCTGTTCTTGGAAATATACTTCGTATATTAAACTATGGCATTGAATATTTTAGGAGAGAAAGTTATTAAAACCTTGTGAAGAATCCTTATCTACATTCATTCCTGCAATGGGAAGCAACGAACAAGACAGGGAAAGGAACGAAGGCTTTAGAAAAAAACAATAATGTAGAATTAATAATATTGGAATTATTAATTAACTATAATTATATAACTACATGTGTTTGGTTAATATGAATTTTATCATGAATGTAATGATATATTATATCTAAATCACATTATAAATTTTTTATGATAAAATCATATAATTTAACTTATATTATATTAACAAGCATATTTCATTTCTTGCGATCTCGCACTATTGGGAGGGCATAGACGAATTGCGTTCTCTTGTGCGAAACCTTGTATACTTTCCCTCCATTGCCGCAACCCATAATTTCCAGTTTCTTAAGCTCGGACGGGGCGATCTGGTATGAATTTTGTGTGGCTTGGGGCATCTGAGGTGGCCACGACCAAGGAAGCAGTGTGGTGCAAGAGGAGTGTGAGGGGAAATGATTTTTAGCCTAGAGTACAAGTAAGAGTGAAGATTTCTTTCCTTACCACAAAACTACTGGCAGGACACCTTGGAAAGCAACTTACAGGCAGGGCAGAACTTACAAGGAAGAGTGATGGTCTCACTGGATTGCGAGGATCATGACATCCAATGTCTCTTGTTGTGCTCGGCTTATATTGCCTGAAAACAATGGAACTGATCTCTAGTCTCAACAAGGTATGTCTGTAAGGTAGAAGGATAATATTAGGGTCTCAGGTCTGTTATTCATGAGTCACGAGGCTGGTTAATGACTGGTAAATGTAGTTTCATACCCTCTATCATATTGATTGGACTATTAGAGGATATTTAGAGGATATTGACTGTCTATCATACCCTCTGTGCAGGTCATAATAGTCTCTCTGTGTGTGAATTTATGCGAGGAGGTATTCCTACATAGGTGCACTATGGTTTTTGATTGGTGTGGGGAAATGATCTTGGTATGGATATTTGTTGGAAAATTAATCACAACCACCGCTTTTAATTTTCTGACAGCAACCATACCTCAGGGAATGTTTTGCAAGTTGCAGATTGTGTTTGCAGAGAAGGACAAGTTATGAGCAGAGTACATAACCCATTCCGCAATAGAGTTAAATAATTAAATTCAAATAGAAATTGAATGCATGGTTAGTAAATGAGTATGGGCAAACAATTAATCTACAAGTGTTGTATACTTCACCCAAAATCTGTAAAATTCAAAAAGTCATTTTTGCCCATCCGTTGTCTTAAATTTTGTCTGTCACTAATTAAATTTCTTAGATATATATTTTTTGATTTTACATGTAAGTTTAAGTGTATTGTGTAATGTGGGGGATGTAAGTTTGAAAAGACAAGGGGAGAAACAAGTTTTACACTATGTTACTCTGCAACCCTGGTGATATAAATCTCAGTAAGAACAATAGTTTTACTGGTGAAGGAGCCACAACCTCCATATGAATGTGTATGCTTTATTTTTGAATTATAATCTAAAGTTTGGTTAGTTGAGATTTGGTTCTCGAATTTACCCCAACACTCTGCTTTACTATGTTTCACGTGAGTAAAATTAGTTGCTTATATTTTCTCCTCTATATTGAAAAAAGGTTTCATATGATTTGATTTTTGCAACTGTATGGTATTGATTAAGTGGGACTAAATCTGTTGCATGGGAGGGTTTTTGACCGGGCTACCTCTAGAGTCGAGACAGAGAGCAAAGTGGGACTAAATCTGATGCGGTAACAAATGAGCTAGGTTGCGGCTCATGGGGTGGGTTGTTACCCTAACCATCCATGTTTCCCTGTCGACCGTCCAATCAAGAGGTTCAAAGATTAACGTTGGATAGAGCTCGAAGATGGCCAGTGTGGGACAACTGCCACCCATCCAACTCAACAGATGGCCAAGAGTTCAAGAATTTCAAGGGATCCGAGATAAATGACATTAACCCAAAATCCGATGTGAAATAGTACATGGAATCATGCGCAAGGATATAAAAGATCCTTACAAAATTTGTAATGCATAAATGTAGAGCGATAAATCATATAGTCAAATTTATTACACACATAAAATTTATTAATAAATTACCACTATTATGTTAATATAATAAAATAAAATTAATATAATAAAATAAATTATTATTATTATGATAATATAATAAAATGAATTGTAATCATTATGTTAACATAATAAAAAGTAGAGGTAATAATTATAAAAGTTATATATAATATCGCAGTTTTGATAGACGCTTCTGCATCTAATTGCTTGCAAATGCAAGGATACTTACTTTTTAAGTTCATTATTGGGGTGGGGGGTTTGAACCTTGTCACCATTCATCTCAGATCAAACCAAATCAAAGACCTCGTATCCTCCTTTTAGTTCGACATAAGTACAGGAATCTATGATTTTTGCAAAAAGACGTTGTCGATTACATGCAGAATGATCATGCAACGAGACATCCAAATAAATCAATAGAATGATAACATAAAACGAGTACTGGCCAAGGCCAAGTTGATCATATGAATGGGAGACCCAAAAAGACGGCAATTATGTTGTGTTGTCATCAACCTTTTATGCCTTTTTTCGGTTACGTATATTATTTTTCCAAGTTGGGCAAATAACTATATAGTTACAGAAATTGGGGTTTTTGATATCACTTTTCTCGTATTAGTTACTGAGATTGTCTTGTAAGTTGAAAGTGTCACGTTAGTAATATGGGTTTTTTCGTTTATGTAGGATAATGGACCTCGTGGATTGAGTCTTTCTTTTGAAATTAGCCAATAAGTTCAGGCAGTCTGAATGTAACATTAGAAATCTTATTCTATGATTACTTGAAATAACTAACAATCTTATACTATTTATATATAGTAATAGCAAAAGATATCCATTCAAGATTTCCTACGAGGAGGGTTGCCATACGAGAACAATATTGTGTAACCTGATTATGGCCTTTGTTATATGCAATTTTTTTATTGGAGAGGGAAGAGCTACTAAAGTTGTTACAAATAATCTTTATTGATTTCTATCGTATCAAATGTCAATGTCAAATATTAAAAACAAAGAGAACTATAGTTCTATCCTAATTATTTTAGAAAATAGAAAGAGATACCTACGTGTTTATTTAAAAATTGAATTGAGGCGGTTGTCTTCTTTGTATTCAGCCATATGAGGTTTGCACGCCAGTAACCATTCCTTTTAGGCTACCAAAATTAATTATTACAAAATTATTTAACAATTGAAGAATCACGAATATTGAACTATACCAATAAATAAAAGAAAAACAAATTTAAAGAAAAGAATGGAAAAGAAAAAAATAATTTAAAGAAAAGAAGAAAAGATAAGGAAAAAGTTGATCCAGGAAATCGTTGACTGAAAAGGAAAATTTATAAAGACTAAACATACAGCACAATTCGATGAGCACTGCGAATTCTAATTGCTTGCAAATCTGACGTGGATGCCTAATCTATGCATCCTTCATCGGCTATTTGGGCAAGTTCTAAGGCTGACCGGCTATTTGGGCAAGTTCTAAGGCTGACGAGATAAATCTCACATAAAACCAAATTTATATCAAAACTTTATTACGTAACAGCTTTTATGATATGTATTTTCTATCTGAGAAGGGAAACTATAAAGCCTCTTGTAAACAATCAAACATCGTAATCTAATCAACTAAGAAAAAACATACCGTGTATTTTGATGGACAAGCTTAAGATACTATAAAGCCTCTTGTAAACAATCAAACATCGTAATCTAATCAACTAAGAAAAAACATACCGTGTATTTTGATGGACAAGCTTAAGATAGATGCTTAATCTTTATGGTTCCAATTTTCGAATCCTGAAGACATTGATCTCATAGCATTAAATTTGAGAAAAAACCAAATAAAAATGCATTCTAATGTTATTTACATTTACATATTCATTTACGACTCTCTCTTTGAGAAATAAATAGTTATATATATGGAAAACATACTGCAGAGTTTGATAAACGCTCTGGATGTGAGGAAGATTCAAACCTTGAGAACATAAACCCACGATCAAACAAAGTCAAAAAACTCTTCCTTCGTATACAGATTCCTCTCCTTCGTTCTCAAGCCTCTGCTCATCTCTCTCTCACTCTGCACAAACATCACACAACAAGCACCTACACAGAGACACACAAACATATAGACTTGCAGATACACAAACATATGCACAGAGACACACAAACATATGAGCATACAAATACATGAACATATAAACATATATTACTAGATGCACATAATTAATAAAAGAAAAACATGCAGAGATAACAAACAACACCAAGGAACGCTTCACACTGCTGTGAAGAGAGAGCATGCAGAGGTTGAACCAAAACAACCCGTAACATTTGTTGTCAATTTGGCAACCAATTTATAGATGGGATATTGTGCTGCACTTTGGATTCCTGCGTCATTCCATATGGTTCATCTAGTCACATGACCGTTTGAATAAAAGCACAAAAGCAGTTATACAATTGCACAAAAGCAGCTATACAATTCACATGACCATTTGAATAAAAGCACAAAAGCAGCTATACAATTCAACCGCTATAAACATTACATTAAATTCAAATTTGATCAAGAAAATTCTTCAATTTTGGATAAAAGTGCTGATCCAATCCAACGGCTATAAAGATTACATTCAATTCAAATTTCGATAGCGTTGGGTATTTTTGTCTGATGTTCAAGTTTGAATAAAAGCACAAAAGCAGCTCTACAATCCAGCCGCTATAAACATTACATTCAATTCAAATTTGATAAAGAAAATTCTTCAATTTTGGATAAAAGCAATAATCCAATCCAACGGCTATAAAGCTTACATTCAATTCCAATTTCGATGACATTGGGTATTTTTGTCTGATGTGGAAGTATTATTTTTGAGTTGGCTGAAGTTTGAGCGCTTTGCAACCTAAGAAATTTACTAAATAATGATTTATAAATTAAAGAAATCATTTAATTTAATTATTTATAATATTTTTGGATTACATTTTAAGAAAGATTAAATAAATTTACTTATTTAGTTAAATTGAATTACTTGAGGAAATGATAAGCCAAACGTGCATTTGGATGATGCAAATTGATATTTATTAAAATAATATTTATTATATTTAGTTTATTTTATTTCGAGTAGTTTCTAGTGCGACTTTTCGAAGCATTTTACGATGGTTTTTTCGAGTGTAATTTTTCTAAAATCTAGCAGGAATTTATTCAAAGGAGAAGTTTGATTATTAATCACCTGAGAAGTGGCCTAGGGGTTTTTGAGGGTGCTAAATCCATATATACAGTCAAAACACCAGTTTAAATAACAAAAACCAAGATTTTACCTCAATTTTTTTCACCGGATTCCGGCACCTGAAGCTCCAAAAAGTCGCACTAAAGACAACTCCGTTTTATTTAGTTTAGTCATATGTATTTTTTTATTTTGTTTTATAAAATAAAATAAAAAAATGATTATAAAATGTTATATTATAATATTATATAAATTAATTAGTTAACTTTGATTAGTTAGAAATGACCTTGTAATACATTGCTTCAAAGAATCAAACTTGACTCAAGATGAAACTACAAATTATTAAGGTGGTTAGTGCTTTGTGCTAGGGAAAAGAGACATACTAAAAAATCTAGACAACTAAGAGGTGATGTAGAAAATCACAAACAACTTAAACAAATAAAAAATATATAAATTTAATAAGAAATTAAAATATAAATTAATTAAAAATATTCATTAAAATTTAACATCCATTATTAAAAATATTAGCAATAGATAAATGTTCAATCATTAATGACATTGATCTAAAAAATAATTGAAGTACTTTTTTTTTTTCTCTGAACAGGGCTACTTCTATATTGATACAAAATAAAATTACAAAGAGGCAGAGGTCTCAAGATTTCCAGCCAAATGCTGCGGCATTCTCGCTTTACAATGCAGGTCATTGACAGATGAAACATCCTGATAGTTGACCAAGAGAGCTATAAAAACTATGACCTTAGCGGACTCAAAGAGATGATTGGCTGCAATGACTAGATTGTAAACAGACCTTGACAGAGTGACATCAATAGAAATTACCAGAGGGCCTGGATTTTTACAGTTCCTACCCATTACAGAACCCAAAACTGACATTTCGAAATGCTGAGTCAGTGCCAAAATTGAAATCATAAACCGAAGTATGTCGCCCACACGGGGATATCGACAGTTTAAAAAAAGAGTGAACATGAGAGCTGTAGAACAGTGGAGCACCCAACTGGAATTGAATAACTCCATTCCAACAATAACCAAAAAACCAGGAATGAAAACCTCTTTAGACTTCATGAGAAGAGGGAGGTTCTTCCTCAACGATGAGGCAAGCAAACTTGTATGGATTGTCTTCATCGAGAGGAGGGCAATCCTTGCTAGCGGAGCCGCCATCATTAGGAGCACTGATACCTGCCTGCAGACCCACATCAACATTAACACCAGGATCAACACTCTGTCGGATATCCTTCTGAGAAATGCACTGCTCGGCTTCCTCGTTAGTCGCCAGAGGCTCGGCATCGTCTTTAGTCGTCATAGCCGCTGCAGGAGTAGCCATGACTTGACTCGAGGGAGCTTCCCGGAGGACAATGGTAACAGTGGCTAAGAGGGAGATATTGCTGAAAGTGCAGGGGAATTGAAGACGAGCCTGATGAGAGTACGCCCTGGAGGAAAGACGAAAGTGCCTAGCTGGATTGAATTGATCCCGACCCCTACCACGACCCCGTTTGGAGGTAGGAAGGCGAACAGGGCCGAATTCCGAAGAGTAGGACGAAGAATCAGAGGTGGAGGGGGAGGACCTGCGGTTCACTTGCCCACGAGAGCTGCCTCTCCTGCAACGCATTCTTGGGCGCAGTCGAGACATTGTGTGAAGAGCAGAGGCAGCAAAAATGTCAGCAGAACTGTGGGAGTAGGGGAGAGCCGAAAGGAAACTTGCATGAGCCTGTAGAGGGTAATTGGTTGGAGAGGAGGACGGGTGAAGGTGATTGCAGAAAGAGCTGTTGGTATAATGGAATCTCGGCATGAAGTTTACAGAGCCACCCAAAGCACATCGCATCCCTGTGCTGGTGTGTGAGTGATACTCAGCTGCAGCTAGGGAGCAGCAGGTGCAGAGGGGAGGAGCGCAAATAAGATCATCGGAGGGCGCCATATCTGAAGAGAGAGCAGGAGATCGTCGGGAGATGGGCTTCATTAACTCCGCATTGAAGACCTGGATGGAACAAATTAAAGCCGACATCATGCGAGGTAGGGTGGCGGTGGTGAAAGGCCACGCGCCATCCCGCCATCTCACCTGCGTACCACATACCTCATTATACACCCGCATCCGGGAGAAATACTTACTAATAACCAAAAAATATATATAATTATTACTAAAAAATTAAAATATAGATAATTAAATTAATTTATAAATAATTAACTAAAATATAAATTGACAAATATGAATTAATTAAAAATATTCATTAAATTGCCAACATCTATCACTAAATATTAACATGAAGTTAAATAAATTTTTCGATGAAATAATAAAGTAAGTTAAATAAAATGTTAAAACAATTTATTTAAAAAAAAATAATAAATACTTATAAATACTAAAACATATATATAATTATTAATAATAAAAGCACCTATTGAAAACATTTAAGAAATTATTTAAAGATAATCTTTCACAAAATTAAATGTTGAAAACCTTTCACAAAACTTTACTCATTCATTTGAATATGAGGGCGTGTCGGTTCCATTCATAATTTACTAACTGCGGATTGGCCGGCATGTAGGGGATTCGATGTGTTCGGTTAAGCTGTTTTTTCAGCGGATGTTCTATGTTCTTGGAAATATACTTCATATATTAAACTATGGCATTGAATATTTTAGGAGAGAAAGTTATTAAAACCTTGTGAAGAATCCATATCTACATTCATTCTTGCAATGGGAAGCAACGAAGAAGACAGGGAAAGGAACGAAGGCTTTAGAAAAAAACAATAATGTAGAATTAATAATATTGGAATTATTAATTAATTATAATTATATAACTACATGTGTTTGGTTAATATGAATTTTATCATGAATGTAATGATATATTATATCTAAATCACATTATAAATTTTGTATGATAAAATCATATAATTTAACTTATATTATATTAACAAGCATATTTCATTTCTTGCGATCTCGCACTATTGGGAGGGCATAGACGAATTGCGTTCTCTTGTGCGAAACCTTGTATACTTTCCCTCCATTACCGCAACCCATAATTTCCAGTTTCTCAAGCTCGGACGGGGCGATCTGGTATGAATTTTGTGTGGCTTGGGGCATCTGAGGTGGCCACAACCAAGGAAGCAGTGTGGTGCAAGAGGAGTGTGAGGGGAAATGATTTTTAGCCTAGAGTACAAGTAAGAGTGAAGATTGCTTTCCTTACCACAAAACTACTGGCAGGACACCTTGGAAAGCAACTTACAGGCAGGGCAAAACTTACAAGGAAGAGTGATGGTCTCACTGGATTGCGAGGATCATGACATCCAATTTCTCTTGTTGCGCTCGGCTTATATTTCCTGAAAACAATGGAACTGATCTCTAGTCTCAACAAGGTATGTCTGTAAGGTAGAAGGTTAATATTAGGGTCTCAGGTCTGTTATTCATGAGTCACGAGGCTGCTTAATGACTGGTAAATGTAGTTTCATACCCTCTATCATATTGATTGGACTATTAGAGGATATTTAGAGGATATTGACTGTCTATCATACCCTCTGTGCGGGTCATAATAGTCTCTCTGTGTGTGAATTTATGCGAGGAGGTATTCCTAAATAGGTGCACTATGGTTTTTGATTGGTGTGGGGAAATTATCTTGGTATGGATATTTGTTGGAAAATTAATGACAACCACCGCTTTTAATTTTCTGACAGCAACCATACCTCAGGGAATGTTTTGCAAGTTACAGATTGTGTTTGCAGAGAAGGACAAGTTATGAGCAGAGTACATAACCCATTCCGCAATAGAGTTAAATAATTAAATTCAAATAGAAATTGAATGCATGGTTAGTAAATGAGTATGGGCAAACAATTAATCTTCAAGTGTTGTATACTTCACCCAAAATCTGTAAAATTCAAAAAGTCATTTTTGCCCATCCGTTGTATTAAATTTTGTCTGTCACTAATTAAATGTCTTAGATATATATTTTTTGATTTTACATGTAAGTTCAAGTGTGTTGTGTGATGTGGGGGATGTAAGTTTGAAAAGACAATGGGAGAAACAAGTTTTACACTATGTTACTCTGCAACCCTGGTGATATAAATCTCAGTAAGAACAATAGTTTTACTGGTGAAGGAGCCACAACCTCCATATGAATGTGTATGTTTTATTTTTGAATTATAATCTAAAGTTTGGTTAGTTGAGATTTGGTTCTCGAATTTACCCCAACACTCTGCTTTACTATGTTTCATGTGAGTAAAATTAGTTGCTTATATTTGCTCCTCTATATTGAAAAAATGGTTCATATGATTTGATTTTTGCAACTGTATGGTATGGATTAAGTGGGACTAAATCTGTTGCATGGGAGGGTTTTTCACCAGGCTACCTCTAGAGTCGAGACAGAGAGCAAAGTGGGACTAAATCTGAAGCGGTAACAAATGAGCTAGGTTGCGGCTCATGGGGTGGGTTGTTACCCTAACCATCCATGTTTCCCTGTCGACCGTCCAATCAAGAGGTTCAAATATTAACGTTGGATAGAGCTCGAAGATGGCCAGTGTGGGACAACTGCCACCCATCCAACTCAACAGATGGCCAAGAGTTCCAGAATTTCAAGGGATCCGAGATAAATGACATTAACCCAAAAGCCCATGTGAAATAGTACATGGAATCATGCGCAAGGATATAAAATATCCTTACAAAATTTGTAATGCATAAATGTAGAGCGATAAATCATATAGTCAAATCAACCAAGATCTGAAGTACCAAATTATGAATACATTAATCAATACTTTAAGGATTAATTGCGTGTGATGTTGAACATAAAGGTTAAAGAACAATGTGTAACTTGTCCATTTCTGATTGGAAAGATATGAATCATTTATAAATTCTATAACAACGATATGATGTAGTTATATATGCTTTAATAATAATATGAATTCGCTTGTGTATGATTAGATTCAGAGTATGTAAGGTAGTAGTAAAGGTAAAAGGTTAATTTTTTTTTTTTTAATGGTATGAGGAATAGTTGTGACATTTATATATTTATTTTCAAATTTTAGAATATTATTATTTTTTATTTTAAGTATTTTTAATCAATTGTTTTTTTTATTTTTTATTTATTTTTTGTGTTTTTTAATAAGCGGTTTTCTATTTTTTTCCCAAATTTCTATTCATCACAATTTCTTCTTATGATAAATAATAAACTTTAATAATTAATTTAAAATGTTTATATAATTAAAATGTATATAGTTTCTCTGTCTTTCAATATTAATTTTGGAAAAAATATGTAATCTAAAAAAGTTTTAAAAAATAAAAAAAATAAATGAAATAAGTGTATAAGTTGAACAAATATTTCATTTTATTTAGTTTTTAAATTATTAAAAAAAGAAGTTTCATCTTTGAGAAAAATCTCTTAGATTGTTTATGTTAATTTGAATATTTTAGGTGAATCTTTGTCTAAATATTACACAATCCAACAGTTTTTAACATTATTCAAATAATAAATTTAGGGTTTTTTAATCATGTTCCACTCGGGCTGTCAATTGGAAGGGTGGATAATTGCATGTTTTCTTTAAAGTCTATGTCCATGCACTAATATGTTGATTTGTAGCCAAGATTCTCCATATTGGACCTTTAAAAGGAACTTTGAATGCTATAGATATATAGCAAATGATAATTTATAAGTTACTATGGCTAGAATTACAACTTTTATAGAAGTTGATGAAGGGTTTATAGTTTGAGTTGGAATAAAGATTAACTATTAACATGTAGTTAAAATATGTTAATCATATAAAAGAATTTATTTCTATTTTTCATTTTGTATATATTTTTTAGAACATATATAAAATTAGTTCACTTAAGGTGGATATTGAAATATTTGTTCATTATTAATGTATTTTTTCAATGCTAAGTGTCAACTCCCAATTTAGTATGAAAATTGTTACACATTTCTCTCAGGACAACAAAAGGCTATTAACTTCAAAAAAAAATGATAAGAAAAATTATTAACAATTCTCCAAAATAAATCTTCAAGATTTTTGAAAGAACCCTCTAGATGTAATGCATTGTTAACCAACTAGTCTCATGCTAACATTATGTGACCACATTGGTACACTTAAATGTATACCTAAAAATTGTAGTAGTAATAATAATGACCTCCTTAGTCTACATAAAAAGTGTAGTAATAACAAGTGGGACCCACCCATGTCATGCAAATTGCCTCATTAAATAATTTATTTCCACAGAAGTAATTTCCACTCTCAATCTCTTTTTAAATTTCAACTTAAGACATTGATAAATATTATACCACAAAAACACAAACCTATATCTCATAAATAATATATATTACAACCTATTACATTAATAAATTACCATATATGTCATATTAACACCCTCTCCAATATTAATTAAATACTATATATTACAACCTAAAACATTAACTACTTGTATTGATTAATTCATTACTAAGTGCATATTAATAACCCACTATTGGCACGATACATGAGAAGAAAACTTAACGCTACCCTTCTTAACTCTTAGATCTGGTCTTTTTATGGAGATTTACGTTAAACACTGGGAGACCTCGATATTTCTGTGATCTCTGTCCAATCGATGGCTCTTCCCTTGAGTCATCTTGACTGCCTTGAGTCCATCGACGACTACATGTAAAGTAGGTCACTAGCTAAATGGGAAGAAAATATTTAAAATCGGGGAATTTAAGTTTTCGAGGTGTGAGTTAGATATTGAAGCTCTGTATTTCCACGTGTATATCATTCTTTCAAGTTTGTTGATAATCTTGAGATTTAGATTTCTAAACAATGTTTAGGCAAACAATCAATCCTAATAAATCTAGGAAATGAAATGTCATTTAACTTATCTCATGTATTTTTAGATTTGAGAATTTTGTAATAATTAGATTTAAGGGTAAAAAAAAAAACTATAATATGTATTTTAAATATATAAATGTTTTATATTAGTTATTAAAATTTACAGAAAAAAAAAAATTTGTCCAAAAATGTGGAGAATAAAACTTATAAATAAAAAATAAAAATCAACAAATAATAATAAATAAGTAATAAATAATAATAAAAATAAAAAGGGAAAAAATGGTCTCTGCTAGGGTTTTTTTGGGTCTAGCTGCCGGCGCCGATTTCGCAGCTGTCGCTTCAGAGAATGTTTCTCTCGGCTCTGTTGCCGCCTCCATTATCGATCATGGTGCCTCTGAGGATGCCACTGCCACAATAAATCAAGTTGCTCCAAAGGTTGATCTAACTGCTGCTACCCTTGGCTCGAAGCTCCAGGGCGGTCATCCATGGCGTGTCGTCGTTGTATAGTGGAAAGAAATTGGGCGCACGCCGTGTGGTGCATCTTGTCAATGGTGGTGGGGACACTGCTCTGGAGGCCTCGACAACAAATCCTAGTCTTCTCTAACCTAAAACACGATCATATTATACCCACACAAACACTAATTTATTCATAATCAATCTTAAATAATTATATATTATAATTTATAACATTAATCATATACAATACAATTTGAGTGGGTAATGGTTAAAAAATTGTGTTTCTTCTTAAAAAATCACAAGTTCAAAACAGAAAACCAGAGAAATAGAGTATGTATGGTTTCCTAAATTTAAAAGTCAAATCACACCAATTTAGTGTGATGAAAAAGAAATTAAAAAAATTAAATTAATATAGTTTAGTTAATTTTAATTTTAATTGGGTAGGTTAGTAATGTTGTGATTTTGCTCTACACAGAGACACACAAACATATAGACTTGCAGATACACAAACATATACACAGAGACACACAAACATATACACAGAGACACACAAACATATGAGCATACAAATACATGAACATATAAACATATATCACTAGATGCACATAATTAATAAAAGAAAAACATGCAGAGATAACAAACAACACCAAGGAACATACAAATACATGAACATATAAACATATATCACTAGATGCACATAATTAATAAAAGAAAAACATGCAGAGATAACAAACAACACCAAGGAACGCTTCACACTGCTGTGAAGAGAGAGCATGCAGAGGTTGAACCAAAACAACCCGTAACATTTGTTGTCAATTTGGCAACCAATTTATAGATGGGATATTGTGCTGCAATTTGGATTCTGCGTCATTCCATATGGTTCAGCTAGTCACATTACCGTTTGAATAAAAGCACAAAAGCAGCTATACAATTCACATGACCGTTTGAATAAAAGCACAAAAGCAGCTATACAATTCAACCGCTATAAGCATTACATTAAATTCAAATTTGATCAAGAAAATTCTTCTATTTTGGATAAAAGTGCTGATCCAATCCAACGGCTATAAATATTACATTCAATTCAAATTTGATAAAGAAAATTCTTCAATTTTGGATAAAAGCACTAATCCAATCCAACGGCTATAAAGCTTACATTCAATTCCAATTTCGATGACATTGGGTGTTTTTGTCTGATGTGGAAGTATTATTTTTGAGTTGGCTGAAGTTTGAGCGCTTTGCAACCTAAGAAATTTACTCAATAATGATTTATAAATTAAAGAAATCATTTAATTTAATTATTTATAATATTATTTTTTGGATTCTCTATTTTTAAAATTAAATAGAATTACTATTCAGTTAAATTGAATTACAGAATGATAAGCCAAGCCAGTGCATTTTGGATGATGCAAATTGATATTTATTAAAATAATATTTATTATATTTAGTTTATTTTATTTCGAGTAGTTTTTAGTGCGACTTTTCGAAACATTTTACGATGGTTTTTTCGAGTGTAATTTTTCTAAAATCTAGCAGGAATTTATTCAAAGGAGAAGTTTGATTATTAATCTTGCACAATAGAAGTGGCCTAGGGGTTTTTGAGGGTGCTAAATCCATATATACAGTCAAAACACCAGTTTAAATAACAAAAACCAAGATTTTACCTCAATTGTTTTCACCGGATTTCGGCACCTGAAACTCCAAAAAGTCGCACTAAAGATAACTCCGTTTTATTTAGTTTAGTAATATGTATTTTTTTATTTTGTTTTATAAAATAAAATAAAAAAAGATTAGAAAATATTTAATAATATAATAATATATAAATTAATTAGTTAACTTTAGTTGGTTAAGAATAGGCCTTGTAAGTAAGGCAACTTAAGATCAAACTTGACTCAAGATCAAACTTTACAAATTATTAAGGTGGTTGTGCTTTGTGCTAGGGAAAAGAGACATACTAAAAAATCTAGACAACTAAGAGGTGATGTAGAAAATCACAAACAACTTAAACAAATAAAAAATATATAAATTTAATAAGAAATTAAAATATAAATTAATTAAAAATATTCTTTAAAATTTAACATCCATTATTAAAAATATTAGCAATAGATAAATGTTCAATGATTAATGACATTGATCTAAAAAATAATTGAAATGCTTTTTTTTTTTGTCTGAACACGGCTACTTCTATATTGATACAAAATAAAATTGCAAAGAGGCAGACGTCTCAAGATTTCCAGCCAAATGCTGCGGCATTCTCGCTTTACAATGCAGGTCATTGACAGATGAAACATCCTGATAGTTGACCAAGAGAGCTATAAAAACTATGACCTTAGCGGACTCAAAGAGATGATTGGCTGCAATGACTAGATTGTAAACAGACCTTGACAGAGTGACATCAATAGACATTACCAGAGGGCCTGGATTTTTACAGTTCCTACCCATTACAGAACCCAAAACTGACATTTCGAAATGCTGAGTCAGTGCCAAAATTGAAATCATAAACCAAAGTATGCCGCCCACACGGGGATATCGGCAGTTTAACAAAAGAGTGAACATGAGAGCTGTAGAACAGTGGAGCACCCAAGTGGAATTGAATACCTCCATTCCAACAATAACCAAAAAACCAGGAATGCAAACCTGTTTAGACTTCATGAGAAGAGGGAGGTTCTTCCTCAACGATCAGGCAAGCAAACTTGTATGGATCGTTTTCATCAGGAGGAGGGAAATCCTTGCTAGCGGAGCCGCCATCATTAGGAGCACTGGGACCTGCCTGCAGACCCACATCAACATTAACATCAGGATCAACACTCTGTCGGATATCCTTCTGAGAAATGCGCTGCTCGGCTTCCTCGTTAGTCGCCAGAGGCTCGACATCGTCTTTAGTCGTCATAGCCGCTACAGGAGTAGCCATGACTTGACTCGAGGGAGCTTCCCGGAGGACAATGGTAACAGTGGCTAAGAGGGAGATATTGCTGAAAGTGCAGTGGAATTGAAGACGAGCCTGATGAGTGTGCGCCCTGAAGGAAAGACGAAAGTGCCCAGCTGGATTGAACTGATCCCGACCCCTACCACGACCCCGTCTGGAGGTAGGAAGGCGGACAGGGCCGAATTCCGAAGAGTAGGACGAAGAATCAGAGGTGGAGGGGGAGGACCTGCGGTTCACTTGACCACGAGAGCTGCCTCTCCTGCAACGCATTCTTCGGCGCAGTCGAGGCATTGTGTGAAGAGCAGAGGGAGCAAAAATGTCAGCAGAATTGTGGGAGCAGGGGAGAGCCGAAAGGAAACTTGCATGAGCCTGCAGAGGGTAATTGGTTGGAGAGGAGGATGGGCGAAGGTGATTGCAGAAAGAGCTGTTGGTATAATGGAATCCCGGCATGAAGTTTACAGAGCCACCCAAATCACATCGCATCCCTATGCTGGTGTGTGAGCGATACTCAGCTGCAGCTAGGGAGCAGCAGGTGCAGAGTGGAGGAGCGCAAATAAGATCATCGAAGGGCGCCATATCTGAAGAGAGAGCAGGAGATCGTCGGGAGATGGTCTTCATTAACTCCGCATTGAAGACCTAGACGGAACAAATTAAAGTCGGCATCATGCGAGGTAGGGTGGCGGTGGTGAAAGGCCACGCGCCATCCCGCCATCTCACCTGCGTACCACATACCTCATTATACACCCGCATCCGGGAGAAATACTTACTAATAACCAAAACATATATATAATTATTACTAAAAAATTAAAATATAGATAATTAAATTAATTTATAAATAATTAACTAAAATATACATATAAATTATTAAAATGTAGATTAATTTAAAAATATTCATTAAAATTTAACATCTATCACTAAAAATATTAACATAAGTTAAATAAATTTTCAATAAAATAATAACGTAAGTTAAATAAAATGTTCAAAACAATTTATTTAAAAAAAAATAACTGAAATACTTACTAAATACTAAAACATATATATAATTATTAATATTAAAAACTCTTCGAAAACATTTAAAAGAAATTATTAAAATCTTTCAAAAAATTAAATGTTGAAAACCTTTCACAAAACTTTACTCATTCATTTGAATATGAGGGCGTGTCGGTTCCATTCATAATTTACTAACTGCGGATTGGCCGGCATGTAGGGGATTCGATGTGTTCGGTTAAGCTGTTTTGTCAGCGGACTCTGTTCTTGGAAATATACTTCGTATATTAAAATATGGCATTGAATATTTTAGGAGAGAAAGTTATTAAAACCTTGTGAAGAATCCTTATCTATATTCATTCTTGCAATGGGAAGCAACGAACAAGACAGGGAAAGGAACGAAGGCTTTAGAGAAAAACAATAATGTAGAATTAATAATATTGGAATTATTAATTAATTATAGTCATATATGACTACATGTGTTTAGTTTAATATGAATTTTATCTTGAATGTAATGATATATTATATCTAAATCACATTATATAAATTTTGTATCTATAAATATGAAATTCTTATATTATATTAACAAGCATATTTCATTTCTTGCGATCTCACACTATTGGGAGGGCATAGACGAATTGCGTTCTCTTGTGCGAAACCTTGTATACTTTCCCTCCATTACCGCAACCCATAATTTCCAGTTTCTCAAGCTCGGACGGGGCGATCTGGTATGAATTTTGTGTGGCTTGGGGCATCTGAGGTGGCCACGACCAAGGAAGCAGTGTGGTGCAAGAGGAGTGTGGGGGGAAATTATTTTTAGCCTAGAGTACAAGTAAGAGTGAAGATTTCTTTCCTTTCCACAAAACTACTGGCAGGACACCTTGGAAAGCAACTTACAGGCAGGGCAAAACTTACAAGGAAGAGTGATGGTCTCACTGGATTGCGAGGATCATGACATCCAATGTCTCTTGTTGCGCTCGGCTTATAATGCCTGAAAACAATGGAACTGATCTCTAGTCTCAACAAGGTATGTTTGTAAGGTAGAAGGTTAATATTAGGGTCTCAGGTCTGTTATTCATGAGTCACGAGGCTGGTTAATGAATGGTAAATGTAGTTTCATACCCTCTATCATATTGATTGGACTATTCGAGGATATTTAGAGGATATTGACTGTCTATCATACCCTCTGTGCGGGTCATAATAGTCTCTCTGTGTGTGAATTTATGCGAGGAGGTATTCCTAAATAGGTGCACTATGGTTTTTGATTGGTGTGGGGAAATTATCTTGGAATGGATATTTGTTGGAAAATTAATCACAACCACCACTTTTAATTTTCTGACAGCAACCATACCTCAGGGAATGTTTTGCAAGTTGCAGATTGTGTTTGCAGAGAAGGACAAGTTATGAGCAGAGTACATAACCCATTCGGCAATAGAGTTAAATAATTAAATTCAAATAGAAATTGAATGCATGGTTAGTAAATGAGTATGGGCAAACAATTAATCTGCAAGTGTTGTATACTTCACCCAAAATCTGTAAAATTAAAAAAGTCATTTTTTCCCATCCGTTGTATTAAATTTTGTCTGTCACTAATTAAATGTCTTAGATATATATTTTTTGATTTTACATGTAAGTTCAAGTGTGTTGTGTAATGTGGGGATGTAAGTTTGAAAAGACAAGGGGAGAAACAAGTTTTACACTATGTTACTCTGCAACCCTGGTGATATAAAGCTCAGTAAGAACAATAGTTTTACTGGTGAAGGAGCCACAACCTCCATATGAATGTGTATGTTTTATTTTTGAATTATAATCTAAAGTTTGGTTAGTTGAGATTTTGTTCTCGAATTTACCCCAACACTCTGCTTTACTATGTTTCACGTGAGTAAAATTAGTTGCTTATATTTGCTCCTCTATATTGAAAAAAGGGTTCATATGATTTGATTTTTGCAACTGTATGGTATGGATTAAGTGGGACTAAATCTGTTGCATGGGAGGGTTTTTCACTGGGCTACCTCTAGAGTCGAGACGGAGAGCAAAGTGGGACTAAATCTGAAGCGGTAATAAATGAGCTAGGTTGCGGCTCATGGGGTGGGTTGTTACCCTAACCATCCATGTTTCCCTGTGGACCGTCCAATCAAGAGGTTCAAAGATTAACGTTGGATAGAACTCGAAGATGGCTAGTGTGGGACAACTGCCACCCATCCAACTCAACAGATGGCCAAGAGTTCCAGAATTTCAAGGGATCCGAGATAAATGACATTAACCCAAAAGCCCATGTGAAATAGTACATGGAGATATCATAAGATACAAAGATGTTAAAATTTGTAATGCATAAATGTAGAGTGATAAATCATATAGTCAAATCAACAAGTAAAAGTACAAATTATGAACCATTAATGTTAACTTTGGGATTAATTAAATGATATTGTTCACAAAGGTTAAAGAACAATGTGTAGGATGTCCATTACGTTGGAAAGATATGAATCATTTGCAAATTCTATAATAACGATGATGTATGTAGTTATATATTAGCCACTATGTATATATGAATTAACGTGTATGATTAGATTCAGAGTATGTAAGGTAGTAGTAAAGGTAGAAGGTTAATTTTTTTTTTTTTAATGGTATGAGGAATAGTTGTGACATTTATATATTTATTTTCAAATTTTAGAATATTATTTTTTTTAATTTTAAGTATTTTTAATCAATTGTTTTTTTTATTTTTTATTTATTTTTTGTGTTTTTTAATAAGCGGTTTTCTATTTTTTTCCCAAATTTCTATTCATCACAATTTCTTCTTATGATAAATAATAAACTTTAATAATTAATTTAAAATGTTTATATAATTAAAATTTATATAGTTTCTCTATCTTTCAATATTAATTTTGGAAAAAATATGTAATCTAAAAAAGTTTTAAAAAATAAAAAAATAAATGAAATAAGTGTATAAGTTGAACAAATATTTCATTTTATTTAGTTTTTAAATTATTAAAAAAAGAAGTTTCATCTTTGAGAAAATCTCTTAGATTGTTTATGTTAAAAATCTCTAAATATTACACAATCCAACAGTTTTTAACATTATTCAAATAATAAATTTAGGGTTTTTTAATCATGTTCCACTCGGGCTGTGAATGGGAAGGGTGGATAATTGCATGTTTTCTTTAAAGTCTATGTCCATGCACTAATATGTTGATTTGTAGCCAAGACTCTCCATATTGGACCTTTAAAAGGAACTTTGAATGCTATAGATATATAGCAAATGATAATTTATAAGTTACTATGGCTAGAATTACAACTTTTATATAAGTTGATGAAGGGTTTATAGTTTGAGTTGGAATAAAGATTAACTATTAACGTGTAGTTAAAATATGTTAATCATATAAAAGAATTTATTTCTATTTTTCATTTTGTATATATTTTTTAGAACATATATAAAATTCGTTCACTTAAGGTGGATATTGAAATATTTGTTCATTATTAATATATTTTTTCAATGCTAAGTGTCAACTCCCAATTTAGTATGAAAATTGTTACACGTTTCTCTCGGGACAACAAAAGGCTATTAACTTAAAAAAAAAATGATAAGAAAAATTATTAACAATTCTCCAAAATAAAGCTTCAGTATTTTTGAAAGAACCCTCTAGATGTAATGCATTGTTAACCAACTAGTCTCATGCTAACATTATGCGACCACATTGGTACACTTAAATGTATACCTAAAAATTGTACTAGTAATAATAATGACCTCCTTAGTCTACATAAAAAGTGTAGTAATAACAAGTGGGACCCACCCATGTCATGCAAATTGCCTCATTAAATAATTTATTTCCACAGAAGTAATTTCCACTCTCAATCTCTTTTTAAATTTCAACTTAAAACATTGATAAATATTATACCACAAAAACACAGACCTATATCTCATAAATAATATAGATTACAACCTATTACATTAATAACTTACCATATATGTTATATTAACACCCTCTCCAATATTAATTAAATACTATATATTACAACCTAAAACATTAACTACTTGTATTGATTAATTTAATACTAAGTGCATATTAATAACCCACTATTGGCACGATACATGAGAAGAAAACTTAACGCTACCCTTCTTAACTCTTAGATCTGGTCTTTTTATGGAGGTTTACATTAAACACTGGGAGACCTCTGTCCAATCAATGGCTCTTCCCTTGAGTCATCTTGACTGCCTTGAGTCCATCGATGACTACGTGTAAAGTAGGTCACTGGCTAAATGGGAAGAAAATATTTAAAATCGGGGAATTTAAGTTTTCGAGGTGTGAGCTAGATATTGAAGCTCCGTATTTCCACGTGTATATCATTCTTTCAAGTTTGTTGATAATCTTGAGATTTAGATTTCTAAACAATTTTTAGGCAAACAATCAATCCTAATAAATCCAGGAAATGAAATGTCATTTGACTTATCTCATGTATTTTTAGATTTGAGAATTTTGTAATAATTAGATTTTAAGAGTAAAAAAAAAACTATAATATGTATTTTAAATATATAAATTTTTTATGTTAGTTATTAAAATTTATAGAAAAAAAATATTGTGGAAAAATGTGGAGAATAAAACTTATAAATAAAAAAATAAAAATCAACAAATAAGTAATAAATAATAATAAAAAAAAAAAAGGAAAAAATGGTCTCTGCTAGGGTTTTGTTGGGTCTAGCTGCCGGCGCCGATTTTGTAATTTAATACGCCAGAGAATGTTTTCTCTGGCTCTGTTCTTTGCCTCGTGCTCGATCATGGTGCCTGCGGGATGCTATTTGCTGCAATAAATCAGAGTTTAACTCAAAGGATTGATCATTTACTACTACTGCTTGGCTCGGGCCCCGGGCGGTCATCCATGGCGTGTCGTCGTTTTATAGTGGAAAGAAATTGAAGCACGTGTGGTTGCCTCTTGTCAATGGTGGTGGGGACAACACTCTGGAGGCCTCGACAACAAATCTAGTCTTCTCTAAACACAAACACGATCATATTATACCCACACAAACACTAATTTATTCATAATCAATCTTAAATAATTATATATTATAATTTATAGCATTGTCACATGTACAATACAATTTGAGTGGGTAATGATTTAAAAATTGTGTTTTAACACCACAAAAATCTACCAAGTTCAAGCAAACTAAATAGAGTATGTATGGTTTCCTAAATTTAAAAGTCAAATCACACCAATTTAGTGTGATGAAAAAGAAATTAAAAAAATTAAATTAATATAGTTTAGTTCATTTTAATTTTAATTGGGTAGGTTAGTAATGTTGTGATTTTGCTCCACAGCAATTCGCTCGCTTACAAACTTGGTTTTTAATGTGGTAAAAAGGGGCTCAACTTACTGACTGAGCAAGTTTTTTACTAAGAAGGTTGTTTCTTTTCGCAGTTTCTCATAAAACCCTTGTTCTGAGAAACCTTTTAAGTTCTTTCTTTTCATTATTTTCTATAGATTCCATGTAAATTATTTTCATCAATTTGATCCAAATTTCAATTTTATGAGATCATAGTAGCAAGCTATAGCCATTTTAATTTGATTTGTTTTTGTAAAATCGCCTAATGTTTCCCATTTCTAATCTAAAACCTGAAATTGGCCATTCATTCCAATTAATCCAATATTATCGCTCATCTCAGATTTCCTTGATTCATAGAAATGATTTGGGCATCACGTTTATGCTTGAGTTTGTTTATGATGAAGTTTTCCATTAGGCAATCCAAAATATGGGAAGCTCATCTTTATAATCCAATTATGAAAATCACAAGAATGTCATTTAATTAAATATACCTAACTTATGAGATTCAACTTTAATACAAAATTACAACAATTCCAATCACCAAAAATAACCTTATTTATTTATCAACAGCATAATAAAAAAAATATTTTATTAGCATTAGATTGCAAGTTGACTACACAAATATTTTATTAGCATTAGATTAAGTTGACTACACCTACACGACAACTCTATTGACTAGGTAGCTATCACCAAATTATACAATATTAGTAATATTTAGACATTCATTATTCAAACATGCTAAAAAAAACTAGTGTTACTGTTTCTTTAGGTTTCTTTAATTCAATATTGTATTTAGATTGACTATTTATTTATATTGGTGAAGGGTTAATTTATTATGAGAACATCATTAATGAAGGGTAAAATATTAAAGATAACGTTTTTTTTGAAGGGAAGCATAATGATTCAAAAAGTCAAAAAAAATTTATGTGACGAGTAAGGAGAAATCCAAATTCCAACCCTGGTCGGCACTCTCGATCATTACTACCCCGTCGATGTCAGCCAAGGCGGTCATCCATGGCGTGTCGTCGTTGTATAGTGGAAAGAAATTAGGCGCACGCCGTGTGGTGCCTCTTGTCAATGGTGGTGGGGACACTACTCTGGAGGCCTCGACAACAAATCCTAGTCTTCTCTAACCTAAAATATGATCATATTATACCCACACAAACACTAATTTATTCATAATCAATCTTAAATAATTATATATTATAATTTATAACATTAATCATATACAATACAATTTGAGTGGGTAATGGTTAAGAAATTGTGTTTCTTCTTAAAAAATCACAACTTCAAAACAGAAAACCAGAGAAATACAGTACGTATGGTTTCCTAAATTTAAAAGTCAAATCACACCAATTTAGTGTGATGAAAAAGAAATTAACAAAATTAAATTAATATAGTTTAGTTGATTTTAATTTTAATTTGATTTGAAATTTTAATAATCATATTGGGACAAGTTTGAGGATTACATCGAATGATTTCAATAAAAAAATTATATTGTTGGAAAGAAAAAAATTTAAGAAAAGATTTTATTGAAATCGTATTAAAAATTTGATAAGATTATCAAAATTTTGAATATGGACTTAGTTGTGTAAAATTTAAA
>JAXQQM020058122.1:0-221608 GCA_034641835.2 Pinus albicaulis | reverse complement strand
TGCTTTTGTAACGCCTCCGGTTTTCGGGAAATTTTTTTATTTTTTTTTTCTATGCACATTTAAATTCCCTTATTATGTCCGCTATTCTTCTAAAGCTATTTTCATTAAATCCATATATCTCACATATATATATGACATAGGATAGTGATATATCTGACCTACCATATGTATACAGCTTGCACATAAATATATATATATTTCTATATATATGTCATAAGAAAATGGTATGTCTCCTATACCATATATACGCATTTGGCATCTATAGGTATTTATATATATAACAATTTTATAAAGATAGATATCATATATATATATCATAGGTTTGTGGTACTTATTTTCTTTAACATGTATACTTTTTGATTTTATATATCGGCCACAACCACATATATATACATCCGGTTAGTATATCTACTATACCTATTTTACATCTCACATGCAATGGTGTATCAATATAGAATACTAGTGCTGTTCAAATCCATATATGTATATAGGGTCAACTAATTATACACCAATGATAACAATTCGTAAAGCCCATTTAAAACTTTTGAGCGCTAACACGTTTGTAGTTGAACCCATATATATTTATAAAATTTACATGGTTTCTTGCTATGCGCCTACCACTCGATTTCATCATGGGATGTCGAGTTCATTATTGCTCGGCATAACTAGTGATATGTACCGACGCGTTATTCATAATAGTTTCAACCTATGATAATATTAATGTGCATTCCACGTAAGGTTTGATTTAGAGAATCTTAACTTGGTTCCACGTCGCGCTTGGCAGCGTACTGGCGCCGACTGAGGGACTGTCAACTCCCTTACCGCGGTTGAAATGGGTCATACGTGTCCTTCTTACACAAACCCTATTTTGACTGTCAATGCACATGATCTGGCGTGATTTTTTTTTTTTTTTTTTCGGCCTGTCATTCCTTTTTCAGCTACGGCGGTCTGCAACACCTCAGGCCATTTTTCGGTGTTTGCAGGTTTCTCAGTACCCGAACGAAACTGGAGCTGTAGGTGTCGTCTCCTTCCGAATTCCATACATCACGATATGATGGCTAGGTATTTACAATTATTTAAAATGGTTTTCTATTGCAGGTGAGACGTAACAGTTGGGAAGGAAGGCAGTCTGCCGTAGCCGTAGTCCACAGAGAATCGACAGTTGGCGGTTTGGATGGATTTGCCAACCAACATCGGGATTCTATAGGGATTCGCGACCAGGAAATTTTGGGTTCCATTGTTTCTTCCTATGAGGGCCCTTCAGTCGACTGCATAGCCAGACCTTTCCCATAGTTTTATTTCTGTTCGCATTTCTCTCGCCAGTTCCTCTATTTCGCGCCTTGTGCAGACAGAGGGGGGGTCTGCCTATCCCTCGGACCTCTGTGACCGAGGCTAACGCTCACTTGGACATTTAACCTCTTGTTTGGAGTTTGCTCTACAAGAATTCGGATTGATGATTTCTTGCTTTTGCTATTATGTCCACGGTATGGGTTTGAGTCTTTGCGGGCGTGGGGTAGGTTAAACACAATTTTCTTGTGCCCTGTTTATCTCGCTCTGCTTTCGATCAACCCTTACCCGTGAAACTAAATTGGTGTTTAAGTTTGAGTTATATGGTTACGTTTGTTCTAGTATCGTTGTCAGACCTCGAGAGCGAATTGGATACCTTAATATTTGATTTCGCTGGTCGTATCGATCTTAGTTCCTGGCTATTATAGAATCGATTCACCTGAGGCCAGGGTACCGATCTACTATATCGGTGGTCCACCTCCCTGAATGCCATCTCTCCGCCTATATCCGGACGTTGTGGTGATGATAATCTATCTTCAGCGCGACAACTCTGTCACGTGACTGAAGAGGGAGTGAACCTCGTGCTTCTGGAGTAGAAAAATCGGTTCAGTAGGATTGCAGGACCTACTGGTAGCTTTTCCTCCGGTCGCTGTTCAATAATATAGTTGTGTCGAATCATATTTGATTCAGTTTCGATACTAACGAACTCTGTTGCCAACTCGGTGGCCATTGTGGAATAGAGAATTTGGGTGGTAGTCCGAAGATGGATTCCTACCATTCGACTTGTTTTCCGTGATTTCACTTAATTGAAAACCGGTAGGGTTTACGTAGCAGTCTTGTTATACGCCCTTGTTCCCTACCTCATGGATCTAAGGGTTTACAGTCATGGTGCCAGAAGTGCGTATTGATACCGGTTATCTCTTTACGCATTTTTTTTTCATTATATGAATCATATGTTCTGTATTCAGTTTATAAATGTGTTTGGACCATTCGTTTGTTTTATTTCTGCAGGCGTACCGTGTTTCTATATACCAAACTTGTTTTCACAAAACGAGTCGGGTCGGCATTTAATTGTTCATGTATATTCCCGTTTGAGTTTCGTGAACAACTGTCTTTGGATTATCTGCGTTCATATATATATAACAGAGGTGTTGTTAACTCCATTTCTTACGTTTAGGGTTTATGGTTGTACAGTCAACGTATTTAGAGACTCGTTTGGTTCTCATTTATCCATGTGTATATTTTTTTATGAAAAGATTTCCCCATGCTATAGCCTAATCGAAGAGATTCATGGCGCATAAATAAAAGCTATAGACTTCTTACTTCATGCACGGATTTCAATTAAATACAAATTGAACCTCCTAGTATATTTATTTCAAGGTGATAGGTATAATTTAAACTGTGAGGTACGTGGGTAAAGGAACCCGAATTATTATTTTCGTACCATAGTTTTTCTCTTTTATACGCACCCTATAAAATTTCGGTTCGATTGCCATTATTTAATAGCATACAAATGAGAACATTAGGTCCCATGCGTAGATATATTTATGTATATACACATAATAATCATTCGATCATATAACAAATTTTCAATTTAGTTTTGGACTATTATACTTTATATCAGGGTTATGAGAAGAGTTCAACCATAATGAGCTCTATATATGATTTCAATATAGGATACATTTCCTATATAGTATGTGATGCTTTTTAGAAATTATTGGCATGTAATATTCTACATCTTAGATTTACTTCCATGATATCTCTAGATCAACTATTATGGTTTTTATTTTTCCTCAAGTATCCAAAATGCATTATCTTCACTTCTAGCAGTTAGTATATATATATACCAAGTAAGCTCTACCACTGCTATATTATTTCTTAGCAGATTCATAGCATAAATTATCACCATTTGTACATGCCATTAACAATTAACAATTTATCATCTATAGGGTTCAAGTAACTTCAGATTTAAACCATCCCTGGTTTAGAGATTCTGAAGTTTCTACTATAGGGATTTTCTGGTCTACAACTAAACAAATCTGGAAGGTGAACACCTAAGGATAGATTCTGTTAAATGTAGTACCAAATTTTCTTATTGTCATCAAATAAAATTTTATATGTAGCCAATTCATACTGTAATAAGACATAGGGACAATAGTTTCAGAACATACCACAAAGTCTGCAAAATGACCAACCTCCCAACCTTAGAATCCTCTTTATCTCCCAGGATTCACCCCCGAGCAGAGATCACCTCCTAGAACAGATCAACCTCTAATCTGTCTAGGAACAGCTTATTTAAGATCATACCCCAAGGCATGTTTCTAATTCTGCGTCCAGAATAGTAGGATGCTTTCTTTCCTGTTTAGCCTAGGCTTCCCCTCTTGGGGTTCTTTAAAGCTGCTTTAAGCTTTTCCTCAGCTTTTCCAGCTTTTCTCACCTCTTCCCAACTACTCCTCTTCATTGGGGAAATTTAGATTTCTCCTTAAATCTAAATAAATTTCTTTCAAGGATTTTGGAAAGATTTTTGGGGATTTGTTGCCTTATCCATCCTCATGGATTTGGCAAGTGATCTAAAATTCTCTTTTTTGGTCAAAATGCACAATCATTTTATTTATTTCCTCAAAATAAAATATGCAAATACATTCATACCATCCTCATCCCTTGGGGTCCACCCCCCTTAGGATAAAATTCAAATGTTTAATCGTTAAAAATTCAACACACAAATTGGGGGTATTACATATTCCCCCTCTGAAAATAAACACCGTCCTCGGTGTGCTTATTCAACTACTAGAGTTCATTTAAACAAAAATGGATATCTCTCCATCATTTCAGCTTCCCTTTCCCAAGTGGCTTCTTCAGCAGTAAAGTGCTTCCACTGCACCTTTACTACGACCATATTCTACATTTTCTCAATTCATTCTTCCATTCAATATTTAGTGATTACAGCGGAATTACTGCTTACGGTTCCACACCTTCAACTCAAACATTCAATCAACTATGTGAGAAGCATCATGCACATATCTTTTAGTAAACATAAATGCATTATGCACTCTAACATGGGTGGTAGGGTAGCTTGTCGCCCTATTTGGTCCCACCCTTTCTAACACCTCAAAAGGCCCCAGTATCTGGGAACGGTTTTGCACAACTTCCTGCATAAAGGGTGCTCTTTTTGGGTTTGATGCGCAAATACACATGATCCCCCACTTTGAATTCTCGATGCACTCTTTTCTTATCAGCATAGCTCTTCTGTCGATCTTGTGCTATCTTGATATTTCTCTGTATTTGTTTAACAATTCTTTCCATCTCCTGTAGCGCATCTGGTCCTAATACCAGTTTATCCTCTGGTTGACTCCAGCTCAAGGGAGTACGGCACTTTCTCCCATATAGTGCCTCAAATGGACTCATCTTAATAGAAGATTGGTAGCTATTATTATAAGCAAACTCAGCTAAATGCAGATACTCTTCCCACTTTGATGGCCTATCCATCACATACATTCGCAGCATATCCTCTAAGATTTGATTCGTCCTTTCTGTCTGCCCATCTGTTTGAGGGTGATAGGCAGTAATAAAATTCAACTTAGTACCCATCCCTCCAAATAACCCTTTCCAAAATGCTGCTGTAAACTTAGCATCCCGATCTGAAACAATTACTTTGGGAACTCCATGAAGCCTCACTATCTCTTTCAGGAAAACATTGGCTACTTGAGTTGTTCCGAAAGTAGATTTTACTGGTATAAAGTGAGCAGCTTTTGTGAGAGTGTCTACTACTACCATCACAGAATCATGTTGATATTTAGTCTTGGGTAATCCTGTTATAAAATCCATGGAAACTGTGTCCCATTTCCATTCTGCAATTGGCAGGGGATTTAATAGCCCTGCTGGGTGTTGGTGCTCAACTTTAACCAATTGACATTCCATACACCTACTTAGATACTCTGCCACATCTCTCTTCATTCCTGGCCAGAACAACTTCTTTTTCAAGGCTGTTAACATCTTTTGATATCCGGGATGTCCTGCATAGGGCTGTTTATGATATTCATCTAGAATTTCTCTTTTCAATGACTCTATGTTTGGAATATACAACCTGTTTTTGAAATAGAGCAGCCCTTGTGAGTTTTTAATGTAATCTGCTTTATTCTTGGTCTGTAATTTCACCAAGAGTGCTTCATAGTTGGGATCTTGAGGTGCTGCTTTTCCCACCAATTCCTCTATCTCCATCTGGGCACTATTCCCAGTGCTGTTTAACTGTTGACAAGCATTTCTACTTAAGGCATCAGCAACTTTATTTTCTTTTCCCTTGATATGTTTTATGTCCATATCAAATTCACTGAGAAAAGACAGCCATCTGGCTTGTCTTGCATTCAGGTCAGTTTGGGAAAAGAAATATTTAAGGCTAATATGATCAGTCATCAATGTGAACTTCTTCCCCAGCAGATAGTGCCTCCACATTTTTAACGCATGAATAACAACTGCAAATTCCAAATCATATGCACTATAATTCTGTTCATGAGTTTTCAATTTCCTAGACTCATAGGCAATAACTGAATTTTCTTGCAATAGGACTCCTCCTAGCCCCTCTCTGCAAGCATCTATACATACCACAAACTCTTTATCAGGATCAGCAATTTTTAATATAGGAGCTGAAATAAGTTTCTGTTTCAATTGTTCGAAACTGTTTTGACATTTCTCAGTCCACACGAACTTAACACCCTTTCTTTGTAATGAGGTTATGGGATTTGCTATAGCAGAAAATCTCTCCACAAATCTGCGATAATAGCCTGCCATTCCCATAAATGATCTTACTGCTGAGACATCAGTGGGAACTAGCCATTCTTTAATGGCTTTTATCTTTTCAGGATCAACAGCAAGCCCTTTTTCGGAAATAATATGGCCTAAATATTGAATTTTATCTTTATAAAATTCACATTTACTGAACTTGGCATATAGCTGGTTTTCTTTTAAAGTCTGCAACACTATTCTTAGATGTTCTTTGTGGTCCTCTTCGTTTTTAGAATAGACTAGGATATCATCTATGAACACAAGAACAAATTTGTCCAAATACTTATTTAACACACTGTTCATCAAACACATAAATGTGGCAGGGGCATTTGTCAAACCAAAAGGTAGGACTACAAATTCGTAATGCCCGTATCTGGTTCGAAATGTTGTTTTGCTGATGTCTTCTTCTTTAATTCTGAGCTGGTGATACCCAGTCCTTAGATCTATCTTGGAGAAGACTGAAGCTCCTCTCACTTGATCAAAAAGATCATCAATTCTAGGAAGTGGATATCTATTCTTAATGGTCAACTTGTTCAGTTGACGATAGTCAATACACATCCTAAAAGTCCCATCCTTCTTTTTAACAAATAAAACAGGTGTTCCCCATGGAGACACACTTGGTCTAATATAACCCTTATCCAACAATTCTTGCAGCTGCATCTTCAGCTCTATCAGTTCTGGCGGACTCATCCGGTAAGGGGCTCGGGAAACAGGTGTAGCTCCCGGCACCAGATCTATAGAAAAATCAATCTCTCTTTTGGGGGGAAGATGAGTAATTTCCTTGGGAAAAACCTCCTTAAACTCTCTGATGACTGGTATATCATCCAGTAACTCCTCCTCAGTTTGCTGTTCTATCTCTTCTACATGCACTGCATAGACTTGGTATCCTTTTCTAGCTATTCTTTTCAATTGTAAGGTTGATATTTGTCTGACTACAATGGGCTTTGGTTTCCCTTTTAGTGTAAAAGGTTTCCCTTCCTCATCTACACAATGCAAGGTTTTATCCCAGCAGTTCATCAGGGCTTTCTTCTTTTCTAGCCAATCCATTCCTATCAGCAAATCATTAATGGCAATATGTTCAAGTTTACTTCGGTTGAAAAACCATTTAATTGTATTGTTGTTTTGGGCAACTTATGTGTGACTTTTCTCTTGGTTCCAGTGGCCAACTGCACCAACCATGACTGCTGGAATATTTCAGGTTTAATCTTACATTTTTCTACAATTCCAGGACTAATGTAACTCAAAGAAGCACCTGGATCAATCAAAACAGTAACAGGTAAGTCAGAAATCTTACCCTCCATTTCCACCATGGTTGCTTGATGTTCTGCTTGCCGATTTTCTAGGGCTGCATTGATGGTTGGTGTGTTTCTGGCTATGTCATTGACTGTTGTCGCCTCTCGCTCTCTACTGATCATGTGTATGTTTCGATGAGGACAGTCCCTCATCATATGGGGTTCTCCACAGCCCCAACATTTCAGAGGTTCCTTCATTCTGACCGTTCCTTCCTTTTTATTGTTTCCTTCTACTGATTTTGAAGCCATTTGGCACTGAGCAGTTTGAATTTCTTTTGGTTTGCTGAACTTTTTCCTCTGATGATCTCTACCAAAATTCCTTAAATATGCTGGTTTTGGTCTTTTTCCTTTGAACTCAACCTTGTTCGTCCAGCTCTTCCCTTGTTCAGTTTTTCCTTTAAACTGCTGATAGCATAGTCTTGCTTTTCTAACAGCTTCATCCATGGTCTTTGGGTTGTGAAATTCAATTTTCTCCTTGTAAACAGTAGGAAAACAATTTAAAAACCTTTGCACCTTTGCCTTTTCTTCTCTAATGTAAGGAACATACCTCAGCAAATTAGTAAACTTAGTGACAAACTCGTCAATAGTGAGCTGCCCTAGCCTAAGTTCATGGAATTCTTTGGCTTTATCATCATAATAACGTTCATTCAAATAACGACTCTTGAACTTAGTCTGAAAATCTTCCCAAGTAACTGTTTTTTCATCAATGGCATGCACCATTTTTGTCTCTTCCCACCACAGTGTGGCTTTTCCTTGCAGCTGATACACAGCTAATCGGGCCTTCAGATTGCTCTCATATTCATATACTTGGAAATACTTGATCATGTTCAGCAACCAAGCTTCAGCATCCTCCTCCTTCTCCCCATCATAGGAGGGAGGTTTGATCTTTCTAAATTCTCCCTGCAACTCTCTTTTCTGCTTCTGTTGATTTCTGGCTGCATCCTCATCCTCAGATTCATCCATCTTTCTTTTTCCAGAACCTTCACCTTCCTGGCTGTTCCGGGAAGTTAGCTCTCTGATGAGCTTTTCCTGTTCCTTACTGGCTGATGACAACAGGTCATTTTGGCTTTTTAATTCAGCCAACTCTCGTTGCATCCGGTGCAACATAGCTAGTACCGGGGCATTGGGATCTGGAGTAGCAAACTCATTCCGCAGATCCACATAAATCCCTTCACCTTCTTCCATTTCAACTGTATACACTTACAACACAGATTAGCCAAATTTATAAACTGCAGAAAAAAAAAATATTTAATAAGTAGTGAGCACAAAACAACAGCCCAATTTGTTGTAACTAGTGCTTCGATACCATTTGTAACGCCTCTGGTTTTCGGGAAATTTTTTTTTTTTTCTATGCACATTTGAATTCCCTTATTATGTCCGCTATTCTTCTAAAGCTAATTTCATTAAATCCATATATCTCACATATGTATATGACATGGAAGAATGATATATCTGACATACCATATGGTATACAGCTGGCATCTATACATATATACTTCTATACTTATGTCATAAGAAAGTTGTATGTCTCCTATACCATATATACGCAACTGGCATCTATAGGTATTTATATATGTAACATTTTTATAAAATGAAATATCATATATATATACCATAGGTTTGTGGTACTTATTTTCTTTAACATGTATACTTCTTGATTTTATATATCGGCCACAACCACATATATATACATCCGGTTAGTATATCTACTATACCTATTTTACGTCTCACATGCAATGGTGTATCAATATAGAATACTAGTGTTGTTCAAATCCATATATGTATATAGGGTCAACTAATTATACACCAATGATAACAATTCGTAAAGCCCATTTAAACTTTGAGCGCTAACCGTTGTAGTTGAACCCATATATATTTATAAAATTTTACATGAAATTTCACATGTATATGCTCCTACCACTCGATTTCATCATGGGAGGTCGAGTTCATTATCGCTCGGCATAACTAGTGATATGCATCGACGCGTTATCCATAATAGTTTCAACCTATGATAATATCAACGTGCATCCCACGTAAGGTTTGATTTAGAGAATCGTATCTTGAAACCCATCGTCGCGCTGTAAAATATCGAATCGAGACTGTCACAACTCCTCATCAAGGTTATGAAATGGGTCATACGTGTCCTTCTTACACAAACCCTATTTTGACTGTCAATGCACATGATCTGGCGTGATTTCTTTTCTTCTTTTTTCGGCATGTCATTCCTTTTTCAGCTACGGCGGTCTGCAACACCTCAGGCCATTTGTCGGTGTTTGCAGGTTTCTCAGTACCCGAACGAAACTGGAGCTGTAGGTGTCGTCTCCTTTCGAATTCCATACATCACGGTATGACGGCTAGGTATTTACAATTATTTAAAATGGTTTTCTATTGCAGGTGAGACGTAACAGTTGGGAAGGAAGGCAGTCTGCCGTAGCCGTAGTCCACAGAGAATCGACAGTTGGCGGTTTGGATGGATTTGCCAACCAACATCAGGATTCTATAGGGATTCGCGACCAGGAAATTTAGGGTTCCATTGTTTCTTCCTATGAGGGCCCTTCAGTCGACTGCATAGCCAGACCTTTCCCATATTTTTATTTCTGTTCGCATTTCTCTCGCCAGTTCCTCTATTTCGCACCTTGTGCAGACAGAGGGGGGGTCTGCCTATCCCTCGGACCTCTGTGACCGAGGCTAACGCTCACTTGGACATTTAACCTCTTGTTTGGAGTTTGCTCTGCAAGAATTCGGATTGATGATTTCTTGCTTTTGCTATTATGTCCACGGTATGGGTTTGAGTCTTTGCGGGCGTGGGGTAGGTTAAACAAAGTTTTATTGTGCCCTGTTTATCTCGCTCTGCTTTCGATCAACCCTTACCCATGAAACTAAATTGGTGTTTAAGTTTGAGTTATATGGTTACGTTTGTTCTGGTATCGTTGTCAGACCTCGAGAGCGAATTGGATACCTTAATATTTGATTTCGCTGGTCGTATCGATCTTAGTTCCTGGCTATCATAGAATGGATTCACCTGAGGCCAGGGTACCGATCTACTATATCGGTGGTCCACCTCCCTGAATGCCATCTCTCCGCCTATATCCGGACGTTGTGGTGATGATAATCTATCTTCAGCACGACAACTCTGTCACGTGACTGAAGAGGGAGTGAACCTCGTGCTTCTGGAGTAGAAAAATCGGTTCAGTAGGATTGCAGGACCTACTGGTAGCTTTTCCTCCAGTCGCTGTTCAATAATATAGTTGTGTCGAATCATATTTGATTCAGTTTCGATACTAACGAACTCTGTTGCCAACTGGGTGGCCATTGTGGAACAGAGAATTTGGGTGGTAGTCCGAAGATGGATTCCTACCATTCGACTTGTTTTCCGTGATTTCACTTAATTGAAAACCGGTAGGGTTTACGTAGCAGTCTTGTTATACGCCCTTGTTCCCTACCTCATGGATCTAAGGGTTTACAGTCATGGCGCCATAAGTGCGTATTGATACCGGTTATCTCTTTACGCATTTTTTTTTCATTATATGAATCATAAGGTTCGTATTCCGCTTATAAATGCGTTTGATCATCTGCTGTTTTATTATAAAGGCATCATATATTTATATACCAAACTTGTTTTCACAAACGAATGGCTCGCATTTAATTGTTCATGTATATTCTGTTTGAGTTTCAGGAATAACCTGGCTCTTTGGATTATTCATACATATATATATATAACAAGAGAGGTGTTGTTAACTCCATTTCTCATGCTTAGGGTCATGGTTGTACATCAACGTATTTAGAGATTCGTTTGATTCTCATTTATCCTTTTGTATACTTTTTTTTTTCTTTTACGCAAAGAGTTCCCCATGCTATGGCCGAATCGAAGAGATTCGTGGCGCATCAATAAAAACTCTAGTCTTATTACTTCATGCATGGATTTAGATTTAATACAAGTTGGACCTCCTATTTTATTTATTTCAAGATGCTAGGTAAAATTTTAAACTGTGAGGTACGTGGGTAAAGGAAATCCGAATTATTAATTTCGTACCATAGTCTTTTCTCTTTTATACGCAGCCTATAAAAGTTCGGTTCGATTGCCATTATTTAATAGCCTACAAATGAGAACATTAGTTCCCATATGTAGCCATAATTATGTATAAAATCATAATAATCATTCGGCCATATAACACAATTTTCAATTTAGTTTTGGACTATTTTACCCTATCTCAGGGTTATGAGAAGAGTTCAACCATAAGGAGCTCTATATATGATTTCGATATAGGATACCTTTCCTATATAGGATGTGATGCTTTTTAGAAATTATTGGCATGTAATATTCTACATCTTGGATTTACTTCTATGATATCTCTAGATCAACTATTATGGTTTTTATTTTTCCTCAAGTATCCAAAATGCATTATCTTCACTTCTAGCAGTTAGTATATATATATACCAAGTAAGCTCTACTACTGCTATATTATTTCTTAGCAGATTCATAGCATAAATTATCACCATTTGTACATGCCATTAACAAATAACAATTTATCATCTATAGGGTTCAAGTAACTTCAGATTTAAACCATCCCTGGTTTAGAGATTCTGAAGTTTCTACTATAGGGATTTTCTGGTCTACAACTAAAAAAATCTGGAAGGTGAACACCTAAGGATAGATTCTGTTAAATGTAGTACCAAATTTTCTTATTGTCATCAAATAAAATTTTATATGTAGCCAATTCATACTGTAATAAGACATAGGAACAATAGTTTCAGAACATACCACAAAGTCTGCAAAATGACCAACCTCCCAACCTTAGAATCCTCTTTATCTCCCAGGATTCACCCCCGAGAAGAGATCACCTCCTAGAACAGATCAACCTCTAATCTGTCTAGGAACAGCTTATTTAAGCTCCTACCCCAAAGCATGTTTCTAATTCTGCGTCCAGAATAGCAGGATGCTTTCTTTCCTGTTTAGCCTAGGCTTCCCCTCTTGGGGTTCTTTAAAGCTGCTTTAAGCTTTTCCTCAGCTTTTCCAGCTTTTCTCACCTCTTCCCAACTACTCATCTTCATTGGGGAAATTTAGATTTCTCCTTAAATCTAAATAAATTTCTTTCAAGGATTTTTGAAAGATTTTTGGGGATTTGTTGCCTTATCCATCCTCATGGATTTGGCAAGTGATCTCAAATTCTCTTTTTTTGGTCAAAATGCACAATCATTTTATTTATTTCCTCAAAATAAAATATGCAAATACATTCATACCATCCTCATCCCTTGGGGTCCACCCCCTTTAGGATAAAATTCAAATGTTTAATCTTTAAAAATTCAACACACAAAATTGGGGTATTACATGGTGCCTCCTTTCAGTGCATGCACTACTTTTGTCAACTCTAAACCATAAGGCTGAATATTGTTGTTCCTTGCTCTTTCAACTATTGATTGTAGGAAACCACCCTTCCTTCTTGTGAAATAATCACTCCAAATCCTTCTTTACAAGTATCGGTACAAACTTCAAATTCCTTGTTGGAATTATTACTCTCGACAACGGCGTTGTGGTCGACAAATGCTTAAAACATCGAAATATTTTGAAATTCCATAGTCCATCTGAATATTTTTCGCTTTCTTTTTTTGCAAGATGTGTGGAAAGGAAATATTCGAAAATCCTTAAATTAACGTTCTATGTCATTGAGCCTGCCCCCATAAGGATCGGATATCGGCCACATTTTGGGGTAATCACCATTCCATAATTGTCTTAATTTCCTTTGGATCAATTGTGATTCCCTCGGTTGAAATAACATGGCCTAGATCTTTGAATTTATTCCTTGAATAAATCACATTTTTGAAGTTAGCATCCACCTCATGCTTTCGTAACATCCCCAACACCATCGAAGGCTGTCCCTTGTCTCCTTTCGGTCTCTTCATTAAAATATCATCATGAATATCGAACAATATGTCCAAAAAGTGGTGAAATATGCCATGCCATCATTTTTGATAAATGTTGTTGGTTTATTGGTTAAACCAAATGGTATCTGTAAACTTGTAATGTCTATATCTACTAAGGAAATAAATTTTGTGAGTGTCTATGTTATGTTTTATCCCGGATACGGTGGTATTGATATCTTAATTATATCTTTCAAAATACGGTGGATCCACATGCCTTATAAAACGAGGTCATCAATTTGTATTGAGATATTTATTCTTGACGATAAATTTATTGAGTTGTTTATAGTCGATGCACATTTGCATTGTTCCATCCTTTTTCTTTAAATACTTATAGTGCTCCTCATGGGGACACACTTGGTCCAATGTCCTTTGTCCATCAAATATTGCATTTGCATATTTAATTTCATTAACTATGGTACACTCATTTGATATGGGGTGCTGAAATTGGTGATGGTCCACGCATCAACTCAATAGTCAAATCAATATCCTTCTTGGTGGAAATCCCGGTATATCTTCTACGAATACTCCATGAAATCCTAAACCACTGACCTGCAGCTATCCATCATATAGAGTCTTTTCCTTAACATTAGTGAAACCCACCTAAATGGCATATATTTGACATTTTTTTGTAATACACTTACCCATTTGAGAAGTTGTAATAGGACGTAGTTGTAGAGGTTTCTTGATTCCTGTATCCTCATATGAGTCCCATCTTGGATTCTATAGTATATAATATTTTCCTTACGGTATGCAATTTTCAGTGTCTCTCAGCAATCCATTCCCAATAATACATCATGGGATCCCAAGGGAAACACATTCGGATCCACATTCAATTCATGGTTTCCAATTTCCGGTAAGAAATTTGGAATGTTGCTTTAAAATTTCCCTTTTTTTCTCCAGTGGCTTCATTTGTCTTGGCTAGGGATTTTTAAGTCTGACTTTGTAATTTAAAAATTTCAATTTTTGGGGTTTATATAACTCAAGGTCAGCAAAATGACCAGGCCGAAAGTAGCGCTTACCTTCAATTTATATCATCCTTGGTTGGTAATGCGCCGGTCAATCCTCTGTTTGCATTAATGTTGGGTATGTTTCGGGCCACATCACGTATAGAGGCTTCATGTAGAGTGGCTACTATATCATTTCTTCCTTTTTTGTTGACGAAGAGATTATTGTAATAGTGAGCCTCACCATACCCCCGAGCATTGCAAAGTACGTTTTTGGATTACGTCCTTGTTCGGGTTTGATGGAAGCTTAAACGTGGACTTCTCTTTTGTGGTAAGCCAGTTCTTTAGGGATTTCTTCCAAGCTGTTTTCTCCAATAAATTCTGGCGAAATTCTTAGAATTCTTTTGGTTCTTGAACTTTTGAAATTGGGACCTCCATTATGCCCTTTTCTTGGGCGCAATTCTTGTCTAGTTCTCTTGTTGCCTTGAGTGCTGTTAACACGACTACTGTATACAGATCTCTTCATCCATGTGGTCTTCGGATTGAAAAAATTCAATTTTCTCTTTCATGTGAGTCGGAGAAAAATGCTCAAAAATTGTTGAACCTTTACCTTTTCCATCCCTTGACAAGGCATTATCTTAGCAGTGAACTTGGTTATCTTTCATCCATTGTCATTTTACCCAACTTCAAGTCATGGGAATTCCATGGAATTTTTGTCCTTAAAAAGGATTACATTGGGTACTTCTCCTTGAAGTATTGATGAAATGCATCCCATGTCACGTCCCTATTAATATTCAATGCTACGTACATTCTTGACTTTCTCCCATCAAAAGGTAGCCTTCTCTCAGGCGATAGATGGCTAGTTTTGGCTTTAAGATTATTTGTTGTACTCATACAATTGAAATGATTTGTTCATGTTAATCAACCATGTTGACCACCTCCTCTTGCTTCTCCACAAAACGTAGGTGGTTTTATCTTCGAGAAGTCACCTTATAACTCCACTTGCACCTTTAGTTGTTATTTTTCTAACACATTTCTAGACTCTAGCCGTTTATAGTTCCTATTTTTGTCCTCATTTGGTGTTTCTTTGCATTACGTATTGGTTTTATCTTATTTGTATTTATTTTCTTCTTGTGTTCTCTTTTTGGGTGGGTTGTGCTATGATTCCTATTTATGCAAAAAGAATTTTAATATCCATCACCCTTGCATCAGCCGCTCATTGTCCACTTATATTTTAGGCCATTTCCTCTTGAATATTTTGCACAATACTTGCAAAATACGTTTAGTCTGTTGCTCTCAGAGTCTACTAGTCTATTCACTAGAAATAAAAGACCCTATAGTGAATATTTTTAGAACCCTTATAAAATACCCCATACATCCATTTGTAGAAGAGGTTACTAGAGGAGGTTGGTGAGTGGAGGTTTTTTGCGGATGTTTTTTCCTCGATGCGTATAATCTGGGCGCACCGGTGCATTCCACAAGAAAGAAAACACTGAATATGCCAACATTGGCACACCAAACTTAGTGTACTCCACACACACACATACTGAAATATTATTACTATAGCGCACGTTTTTACAAAAATTTTACAACTTTGGTATTATAAGAAAAGAAGTGAATACTTACAAAAAAGTTGGCACAGGACACGTGCACTTCATCCACACATGTACGGTCGTCTTATTATTGTAAGCGCCCACTGGTGTTTTACAAAACACGCCGGTGCGTCATAAAACCCCATGTAATGACTTTTTAATAATTGTCTTTAGAAACACAATTTTTTGTAAACCCATAGGAAACGGGGTTAAATAAAAAAATACGACGAAAAAAGCATTTTTCACATTTCTCACTACTCGAAGCTCTCAAGAATAGATGAAATTTGCCTTAATATTCCCAGTACAATGGATTATTGGAATATTCAATTTCGATTAATTTGCTTTAAGTAGTTAGCTTATGAATAAATGTGAGTAAACGGGACAACGAATCACTCTAAAATAAGACGCACGTGGCGGTGAAGAGCTGAATTGGGCATGTAGCACGAGGGTATTTTCATGGTATCATGGGTGGGGGTATTAACTGAAAAATGATATACTATGGTATCGTGGGTTGGGGTGACCGTAGGATTCGAGAGCTGACCAATGCTATATAAAGGAGATAATTTCTATATTTGGACCTCCGTAAATTTAACCACATTTTGAATACGATGTTATGACTTGAATCATGGCATTTGAATCTGTTCCACTTTATATGTGCTTGTTTAGCACATTGAGTGTCTTTGTTCCCAAAGATCTCCCCTACATTAAGGAGGTCGAGTGCCTACTCGAGGTGAGGTAATTGAATGATTTCTTCCTGTTAATATTGATCCATTGTATTGGTAGAGGAGCAACGCGTCTATTGACCCAACGCGGCATCTATGGAGAAACGATGTGTTGTTTGACTACGCGGTCCTAGGCGGAGTATGCCTCCCGTGTGAGGGAAATATCTGGTGGTTACTTGTGGAGGATATTTTTCTATTGAGGGATTTTTTGAATCGATGAAACATAAATCACGAGATGAAGTGATGGATCCGTTGGGAGGAAAACAAAGATCATGAGAAGGTATTTACGGGTAGCGGCACGGTAGTTTCGATGTTGGATGCGGTCTGAAACTAGGTCATTCCATGAGGATAAGATCTTGACTTGCCTTGTGAAAGATTTAGATGCTATCGCTTGATCACTATTGTAATCTCTTGTATTTATCAAATTAATAAAATTCTTGAATTCTGTTATCTCTTGAGTGTTTTTGTATGCTTTATATATATGTTGTTGTATATGCACGTCTGTTATTTCTTCTAGTTTACATTTGATTCCCATACCACTTGTTGTGTTTTTCCCACACTTTTAGACGAGTACGGAAAGACCGAGGATAGCCTCTAGATATCGTCCTCTTTTAGAGGTAAATATCAAGTAAATACCCTCACAGTCCATCTCGATTAGATCTTCTTGTGTTTGAGAGATATCCCTAAAAAAGGGGATATTATAGTGGTATCGGAGCATAGATACTGACTTTCATTTTTATTGTGGAGCTAGTAGTATGTGTCATCGGACCCCTACATACGCACGGATGTGGGAAGTCTGAATATTGAACATGGGTTGAAGAACACCTACGGAGAAGGAGACTACGTTCGGGTGGTGGACTCGCGGAACGGTAGAAGCGACGGAGAGAGAGCCAGTAGCGAGATGATAGCGATGAAAAAAATTTGGGAAGCACTCCTCCAAATCGGTGCGAGGATCGGCAAGGCGGATAGAAGTGATGGGCAGAGATTCACAGTGTGGAGGCTATGAATGGCATGAAATCCCAAGGGTTTCCATGTTGATGAGGGGTCGGACACATCCCACAATTTCTGGGGAGAAGGTTGTCCTCACACTAGGAGTCACATGCCCCCGGTCGTGCCGGTATTCCCACTTTTCGAGTGCGGATACGGGGGTTAGGAGCACAAGAAGAACCGGAATAGCATAAGTGATTATTTTCTTGGAGAAAACAGCAGTGCAGGAAAAATTAAGGGATGCCATTTTATTTAAATACTTTTTTAAGATCAAAGCGGAATGAGACCCCCCGGCCATCATAAAGGGCAGACATTATCATGATGGAGATGCCCCGGTCTGCAGCAAATGATTCCATTTGCCTATGATGCAGTGGTTCATCGGAAATAGTTCGGAAAAAGTCTTGGAGTGCATTTAGATGTGTATATTTCAGGCACCAACGAGATGGAAAAAATAGAGGCCATCAAGGTGGCTTCACAGCGCATTTGGAGGGTGAGGCTCGGGATTGGTGGTTCCATAGGAAGGGTCACGCTTGGGCATTCCTTCGTGACTACTGTGCGAGCTCACTCGGGCGATTTGATTCGTGGAAGGAACCGGAGGAGAATTTGTTGAAATAACAAGGCTCGAACATATCGGGAGTCTGAAAGTATATTTTTAGATTTCTACAGGGATTTTAGTGATGGTGCACGATCCATCCGCGTGTCGAATGATCTATATGTTTGTGGAAGGTTAATAGAGCCACTTCGAGGTCCCTGATTAGATCTACTAAAAGAAAACCACACTCCGGAGATGCCATTGGCGAGACTGAGATTTGCGGAATGCCTTACCTAGACCAAGACATCTTTTCCCAAGCTTCGACTTTCAAATGAGGAAGGATGCGGGATTCCACCTCCAAGAATCGGGTGAGAATACCTTTCGATGATGATGCTGAGGGGGTTGAAAGAATAGGTTGTGCTTTGCAGCCCAGGAACCATGGGCACCGGTCACCCAGCGTGCTGCGGAAAAGCACATTTATTGAATATTATGCGAGGTAGCGGGGGAAGAGGATGACTGTGAGGGATGGGGAGGTAGGAGACAATCATGCGAACAAGATCATTTGCCTCCACCACCTTCGGGGGCGGAGGTGCGACTTGCACCAACCCGAGGGACCCTTGGAGCATTAGAGGGTACCCAAGTATCGACCTCTACGGGTCCGAGATGGTATGTGGGCAGCGAGTTTCAATCTGGTAGACGGTGGGGAAACCCCACAATTTCATCGATGCATAGATGGTTGAGAGGAGAGAGCATGCCGTGACTTTGATGGATTTTCGGTATTGGTCCTAGGGATTAAACAGTGCGATTATTGCGGGTATGTTGCGAGCTAGGCACACGTGGCAGTAGGGAACTACATAGTGACCGACCACTTTCTTGGTTAACATACTAGACACCAATGTGGTGGTGTACAATGGATGATTACTTTGGGGAAGTCCACGATAGTGGGGAGGACTTTTAGATGGAATGGGATGACGAAGGCAGGAAATGTGTGAGAAGATACGTGGGATGTGCGCACTTACCCACCTCGAAATTTGTTTCATCTCATTGGGTGGAGAAATGGAACACGGAAGGGAGACATAGAGTGCGTAGTTGAGTTGTGAGCATCAGTGGTAGAGGCTACCGAGGGTAGACGAGTTCATCAGGATATGCAAGCCATCCTCGACTTTGTGTATGAGGCAGTACTTGCTGGAGAAATACACTTCAGGAAAACCACTAGATCGGGGGTTTAGCTTTAGCTATTTGAGCTAAGAACAAGGCATCATTTGTTATTACCACACCCTATAGGTGCCCCAAGGCCCTGTCCAGGATGAGGTTGAGTAGGCCATCTAGGGTTGTTGGCTCTTGGACATGTTCGGCCTTTCTACACCAATCCTTTTACTTCTTTGGTGGTGTTGGTGAAAGAAGAAGGACAACATTGAGAATGTTTGGTCGCTATAGGGCCCTAAATAGGAAGACCATGAAGAACGGGTACCCATACCACGAGTTGACGAGATGATGGATGATCTAAGAAGGAACCCAATTCTTCTCAAAGATCAATTTCGAGATCCAGTCTCTCCACTGATTCGGTGAGGGAACAAGACATTACCAAAGGCGCTTTCGGTGTCATTACGACCACTGAGTTTTTGGTCATGCCTTTTGGGTACGAATGCCCAACTTCCTTTCCATTCATGCATGAACCATATCTTTCTGTGATCATCTAGGGGGAAGTTTGTGTTTGGTATTTTTTGATGATATATTGATATATAGTAGGACTTGGGAGGAGCATCTCTAGCATATAGGCGGTAATTCATATCTTGTGGGAACATGACTCTATGCTAAGCTCTCCGTGTGAGTTTGGGATAAACGGAAGATATTTGTATTTTTGACACATCATAAAAGTGGATCGAGTGAGGGGTCCACGAGGAGAAGCTCGGGAGCCATCAGTTTGGCAGTGACGAGAAACATCACGGAGCCTCGAGGATTTGATAGCATTGCCTATTATGGGAAGTTCATCAAGAGTTTCTCTCGGCTTGCGGTACCCTTATAGATGCGATAAAGAAGGGGGCATTGCTTTGGTCGGATGTAGTGTAGCGAGGCTTTTGACGGTGAAGGAGGTTATGAGAAGGTAGCGGGTAGCACGTGCAGTTTTACGCGGCCTTTTTGTTTTGGAGTGTGTTGTGTCGGGGAGGGGGGATTACGGCGCGGGTCTTGATGCGGAAACCACCCTATAGCCTTCAAGAAAGAAATATCCTTCCTCATGAGTGATATATCCCTATCCCCGACAAGGATATGTTCGCCATTATGCATGAATTGGTCAAATTCTAGCGGTACTTAGTAGAAATAGGTTACGGAAGTAGGCCGATGACAACCTCGGAGTTATTTTTGGTTCCAACGTATTACAAGAGAAGCTGACAAAAGTGGATCAACAAGATCCAGGCTTGTGAATTTTTGCATTTGATATGTCAAGGGAAGAATAATGTGGTAACGGAAGTGCACTTTCACATCGTATACATTATCTCTGATGAGCTTGGATACGAGAATGGAGGGTTCAACTCTTCACGGAAGGTACTCCAAGGATAGAATTTTCTGTGAGGGTCTGAGTAGTGGGGGCGAACGATTAAAGTATAGGGTGATAGATGAGATCATCTGCTACGGTGGATATTCTCGGCCAGAGGGCTCCTTGAAGAAGATGTGACATCTACGCTCACCATTGTCCGGACATCATGGGTTTGCAAAACCTACGGGCTATCGAGAGAGGTTCTCGTGGAAAGGCATCAAAGGAAGAACGTGCCTCCGGCATATCGGGGAATGCGAAGTTTTGCGGAAGAAACAAGGGGGGAGATGAACCATTAAAAACGGGCTATTGCGACCCTCTTCCCCATTCCGGAGGAAATGGGGAAAGCATTTCGATGGTTCATCACGGGATTTCCCGCATTGCGGAGAAAATTTGTATATCTTATTTCATTGATTGGTGACAAAGTATCGCATTTTTTTGCCATATCCGCACCTTGCTCTTACTTTGTGCAATTAGTGACTATTCTTCGAAGAGATTTTCGGGTTGTGATCTCCTACGACCATCATCGGTGTGAGGATAGTTGCTTTATGGGTGGATGCAGCCTTGGAGCTTTTTAGAAAATTTGGTAGGGACGGGCCCGACACAAAACACCAACTGTCACACAGACGGATGAACGAACAAAGATAGTTATGGTGGTAAGAGCTACTTACGTAACTATGTTAGTGGAAGCAGAGAGCATAGCTAAAGTGGATGCATTTTGAGGGTAAGCCAACAACACATATCACATTTCCGGTAGTGGCAACCACCGTTCTATGCTTTGTGCTCAGGTACAATTCTTTTATCTTGTTGATATGATGTTGGGTTCTATCAAGGCTCCGAAGAGCCAAAGATTGGATCCAAGATAGTCGAGGACATTCTCCGCTCTGAGATAGCCAATACTATAGCGCGAAGCCAAAAAGAAGCGGTATGCGCGGAGGTCGAGATAATTAAAAAGACAATTTGAGGTAGAACATTCTGCCTACGTTTACAGCCATTTTCGACGAGTTATCAACACAAAACAAGAGTGAGAATCACGAACCTCGTGCATTTTTTATGGGCCATCTTGGGTGATACGCAGTCGGACGGGTTGTGTATGAGTTGGGCTGCTAAAGAGCGTGGGTCTGTATTTTCCGTATCTTATATGAAGAAGGAATTGGGCGACGAGGTGACATTGACAAAGGAGTTGCCACCTATAGATGATGAAGGGCATTTGGTATTACGGCTTGAGAAGCGATTATTGATACCGAGGAAAGGCGATTCAGCAAACGAGAACCATTGGGGTGTGTTTGAAGTTGGAAGAATTTTCTAGGATGAGGATATAACACAGGAAAAGTAAGAAAATATTCAAAATCATCACTATGAATTTCTTGGGACAAGAAAAAAAATTTATAAGGAGATTATAATATTCCCAATTAATAAATGGCTAATTGAAATATACAATTGGAGTCAAATTTTCTTTAGGTAGCTAGCTTATGAATAAACGTGAGTAAAGGGATATGACTCCTCACAAAATAAGGTGCATGTGGTAATTTAAAGGGCAGGTGGGCACGCAATACGGTGTTACCATGGTATCATGGGTGAATGCTGCCGCATAAAAAGAATATTATCATGGTATCGTGTTAATGGTCAATAAGTTTGAAGCGAACAATGCTATATAAAGGGAATAAATTTCATCATTTGAGACATCATCTGGTGCTCATTCCAGAATCTAGTGTTAAAACTTGAGCTTGCATCTTTGGTGTTGCTTTAATATAACGACTGTTGTTCCCAGTCCATTAGTGTCTCCATTCGAGAATTGCATATCCAGCCTAAGGGACTTGGGTACTGTGAGTGAGAGTAGTTTCGTCGATGTCTTATGAGAAGAATCAATGTTGCCGTGGTAGAGAGCGACACATCTATTCGAGCGTACGACGTACGTGGAGGAACAACGCATTGTTGGTAGCTGATCCTGGGTAGATACCGCCATTGTTGGGGAAATCTCCGGTGGTGCCCATGGGGGGTATTTGTCTATTGATTACAGCTTATTCGGAGAGAGCATAATCTAGGATAAGTGTAGGCGGATCATTGGAGAGGGGTAAACGAGATCCATAGGAAGGTATTCTTTGAACAACGACTTTATGCATCTTCAACAATACAGGCCATGAGATCTAAAACAAAGTCATTGTAGAGATATATTTTTGACTTGCAGTCTGCAATATTTAGATGTATCGCTTGATCACCTATTGTACTCTCTGTTGTTTATTAGATTAATAAGAAGTAGCTCGACGATATATTTATCTCTTAGTGTGCCATGCTTGCTTTATATATATGCTGTTGTATGTCTACAATGCGGCCCCATTTCTTCCCTTTTCATCTAAAATTCCCATACCACTTGTTGTTTTTTCACACACTTAGTGATGCGAAGGAGCCGAATAAGCATACGGACCCTCATCCTCTTTTAGAGTGAAATATCACAATGTAATTCCATCCCGATCCATCTTTGGTTGGGGTGCTATGTTTTGAGAAGATCCCCGAAGGGGATATTAGGGTATCCTTGTTTGAGATGCTGCGACTCGGTGGTCCCATTGCACCCATTTCACTCACTCTTGCTCGCATCACCCCCAAATCTCTAGCTTTAACTTTTGCAAAATGTTGAGCAGAATTTTCTTTTGCAAATTCTACGGCCATTGCTTTGTGTCAAATGTACTAGGTATTTTTCTTGTTTTTTCCTAATTAAGGCTTTGAGTGGATTATAATTTCAAATTACCTTAAAATTAACCATTTCCAAAGAAAATAAATAAATTTTTCACGGTGTGTTGGAGCAACGCCTCAACTTGGATCGGCTTGCGGGTTTATGGCGCTACCTATAAATTTACAATCCGGACCTTTCATGGAAAGTCTTCACGGTATCCACAGTTTAGGGTGGTACCAAAAGTGTGATGTGTTGTTTTAATTTTTAAAAGTGCGGTGCGGTCGATTGCCATCAACACCATTCACCATGTGAAATGGTGGAAATATGTTGCGTTGACTTAAATATTTGCACGAGGACGTTATTTTTTTTCTCACACGACATTCCTTATTTCATCATGAGGTCAATGAGGTGGTCTAGTAAAGAGCGCACCATTGAATATGTCTGAAGCATGATCGAGGTCGGTCTTGTTAATAGAACTATATGCCACGGGTCGTAGATTTTAGTCGATTGCCGCACTCACAGCACCATCCATAGTCAATGGTGCCGCGAATATTTACGGTGCACCTCCGCCGATGCGTGACAAAAAAAGATGCATAAATGCAATGCATGCCTATTTTTTGTGGCGCACCTGCTTGTCCAAAAAAATTATATATATATAAATTTTTTGGAAAAAAAACGATTGAGTACGCCACATAGGCATGCATACGTCTTGGTGCATTTTTTTAATCATGCGTGAGTACACCGAACGTGTGCGCGCACGGTGCGTGTATATATATATATATATATATATATATTTATAAATACATGTCTCATTTAATAAAAAAAATTGTATTTAATATTTCAATCATTCGAGGAGACGTGAAAGGAGAGAAGAGGGGAGAACAACCACAACTGACAAGCGGAACCCGGTATAACATGGTTAGGTACATGGGAGGTACGATAGAGGAAAGAGAGATGTGTACCCTCACCCTATTACAATAGCTACCTATTTGGATCCTAAGGCGGGTAAGCCTCCTCCAAGTTCTATAGGGGACTACTTCCTAAAGAACCATGGTGTGTTTTTAGAAATCTTGTAAAGTAGGTGTAATACCCACCAAGAATGTTTTTGGGTTGATCTGTACTAGTGGTACACACCCATTGGGGAGACATATATTTCATTACGGGTCTATCGAGAGGGTGGATTCTCCCCTCATTCCCGGAAGGGTTCTGATTGGCTATCTAGCGACAAGATAGTTGGTGTCCTCCTAGGAATACATTAGCATAGATATATTTCCTCCTTCATGTTTCGAACTCCAGGAGGTCGATTTATGTATTGCTGCATTTTGTAGTGAGGAGGTAGAGTGCCTCTCCTGCTTCTAATTTTGACCATTTCACATATACTAGTGATAGGAAACACATTAATTGCTCACTTTTATATTATATTGATTCTTTAGTACCAAACCATGACTTGTCGGGTGGTACTGCTTATTTTTGTGACATTTTTTATGACCTTAGATAGATATGAATTGCTCATGCACGAGAGGGTCAAATTCACTTTTTCTTCGAGGAGAGATTTTAATTTTAATTTTTTAGGGTTTCCGGAGACGAGGCCTACTTTTGTTGGGAAACCTCGCCAGAGCCAGCATTCGAGGGCATGGATGCACGTGATACAGGATAGATGATGCCCAAGGGGGAAAAGACTATATTTCGAGCAAGGATATCACATGATGTCTTGGAGTTGCTAGCAAATGTTGGCGAGCATCCCTTCCGTGTAGTCCCTATCCTTATGCGGCACGGATTGGTGAGGGTGTGCCAACATCCTCTTCACATATGATGAGCCACCGAATGATAGAGGTAATATCATTATTTTATCTAAATTTATTCTAACTTGTTCTTTTACTTGTTTTTATTAAATTTTGTAATATGAAATTTTGTAATTATTTTTGTCTTATATATATATTTTACGGAAATTAGGTCTTTTGATGGTGAAAAAGGACATCCCAGCAACCTTGCATGATCCGGTGTGGATCTTGATGACGTCAAGATATGCTATGTATCTTGAGGATCATCGGAGGAGACGATGTGAAAGACACCGCTCCTACGGTGTCGGTTCTACCATTTGGTAGGGGCGGTGACTTGATGGTGAATTCGGATTGATTTGGGTGACAAACTCAACGCATTGATTGTTGAGGCGGGACAAGGCCACTATGAGAGACTACGGGGGCAATGGTAGGTTGTTACATATGTGGAGAGGCATGCCGCATGACATGTACGGTCGATGGGGCATGTTGTAAGGCTACGACCTTAGTTACGCGTTTGAGGAGGACCATTTCACGTTATAATCATGCATTGGAACACGACACGTGTTCTGCTATAATCTACAAGCATCGAGATGCATAATCAGATGATCATTCAACTTGCATCACACACCGGATGTGTGCTTAGCTATCACCAGCATCGAGCGGTAGTCATCATGGAGAAGCGAGTTGGACCATCGGTCATGTCTAGTCACCGACTTGCAACACCCAGCAATACATGATGATGAGGAGAGCTAGATTTTAGCCATATTGATTCATCACGATGAGTAGTGACAATTGATTCGATTGGCATGAGATACAAATGCCATATCATCGGGCCAGATGATGATCAACATATACAGGCTTCTCGAGAGTAACACCATTGGTAAAGCGGGCCTCAAATAGTAATAGTATTGGTGATGTACCACCGATTGATACATGACATTTATATTAGAGTTTTGTATTTTTGTTATTCAATTATATATATATATATATATATATGGTCCATGTATTTTATGTTCATGTTGCAGTTGTACTCAATTTACATGTTGGTGATCATCATGATGTGTATATTGTTAGGTCACCTTAGATATGTTCATTTAATGTATATTGTGAACGGATGTGTTGTGATAGCGATTATTTGACATGAGATGGATTTCGATGTTTGTGTTGTGATGATGTTATACAATGCTAATTGTGTTTTTTTAGATGATCATGGTGATGATGATCTTAATAGGAATTTGAATGTGTTTTTAGTCAAATATGATGCTTGTACGATGGTTATCATGATCGTGATGTTTATTAATCAATTTAATATTAAATTACCACAGTATTTATTAAATATTATGTCTTGATTTTAATTGAAATTTTAATTTTAATTGTAGGTAAAATTAGCAAAAATTGTATTTGTATTTAATTTTAATTTTAAGTGTAATTGTGTGTAAAATATTTGTGAAATTTTAGTGTAATTGTAATATTTAATTTATTTTTGAAATGATCGTAATTGTAATTTTAATTTTATCATTATCCATATGACAAATTGTAAAATTTTAATTTGTAATTCAAATTTTATGTAAAATTCTAAAATTGTAATTGTAAATGTATATACACAAAAAAATCATTATGTTATCATGATCTTACAAACAAAAAAAGAACTTTATATGGTACGCCATTTTTATTGAGATCAACATAATTGAAAATTATCAAGTAGAAATATTTTATTTAACATTAATTTAAAATACATATTATAATGTTTCGAAAAAAAAGAGTCTTATAAGGTATAAGGTATTTAAGTCCTCTTCTTTATAAACCCTCTTAAAAAGTATAAATATTGATGAAATAATACATGTACCATTTCACATGTACTAATTCCATTGAACATATTTTACAAGAATTCAAGTATATTATGATTGCATTGCCTCTTACCAGTGCTAATTCCATGAACGGATTTTTAGAGAAAATTCGAGTGTCAAGAATGCAATAGACATCATTTTTGGATGATTTTGCATTTTTTTATTAAAAGTTTTTTGAGATTTTTCGTGGGGTTTATGGGTTGATGGGACGGTAGATAGTACCAACCCATGCAGCAGTAGTATTTTAGATTTTATATTTCCTAGCCACGATATGATCGAATCTTGTAGCTACGCATTTAACAATGAACCCATATATTTTTGAGGCAATGAAGAAGAATATTGTCATATGCTTGAGCAATATTCCATTTCTTCACCATATTAGCACGAGAATAGAAAGAATAATTTCTTTCACCATAATAACACACAACTTACACTCCATTCTATGTTTCAAGGCATTTTTACGCAAATGATAGGAATTTCTATCGTTTTATCCATATTTTCCGCAATTTAATGAGGGTTGGAGGGGAGCTTACGATCTTTTGTATTTGTTAGTAGCGGTTACCCTTTTGATAGAACCAAAGAAAATTCGAGCATATTCTTCAACGAAGTAGACGATCCATAATAAATTCCTTCGATAACTCAACGGAGAGAAATGAATGTGCATGTCGAGAAATAGATAGCCATTTTAGAGCTCTTTTTGGCACCTTTTCTTGTTCCAATTTGTGAAAGGTTCAGTTTTTATAGAAGAAGTAGCAGTGTAGTTTTGAAAATAAACGGCCCAAATATTTCACGACAAAATGTACATTTCCAACTTGTCTAAAAACTAAAATATCTCCAACTTCAATAAACTTGTCAAAAATAAAAGTTTCCCAACCATTTTGTGAAAACTTCCCACGTTGACATAGCATAACGAGTTCACATGCCACAATTTCCTTTGTTCTAATATTGCATCTTCATGCTCCACGTTGCATTATCTCCATAATAAGTGGATATGTCTTGCAATAAACAAAATGCATTGGAAGAATAGTTTATCCATCAAGAATTTATCCCATTCTAATTCTCAATTATAATTGTAATTTCGATTCTCAATAATAAACAAAATTATAATTCTAATTGCATATTTACATCAAGAATAAACAAAATTCTAATTCTCGATTTCTGGTTTGAATTCACTAATTCATTGTAGACACCTAAAAGTAATTTTCATGTCTTAACTATGAAATCGGTTCTAATGTACATATATACACCGGTACATTTTAGTTATTGTGCAGGAGGTATCATGTTACCAATGGACGCAGTGGTGCAGGTGCTATTAAGTGACACACCGGTGATGAATAAACGCAAATAAAAAAAGCACAACTCTATTTTCTTTATGATGAAAAAAAAGTGTTAAATTGAAAAATGGGTGGAAAAATATTTTTCGAAAATCTATTTCATAAAAAGTTACTTTAAATACTAAACACTTTCATGTTACTATTTTTGATTCATGAGAGATTTACGGAGACATACCTTGAGCAAGAGAGCAGAGAGAAGCGTAGACGATGTGATATGTTCGAACATAATTATTGAGACAATCATAATTCCAAACCTCTAGTGGTAAGAACATGTAGCATAGAATTTAAAAAAAATCTTGAGGATACAATTTGATTGTTTTTTTTACTTTTTCTGAGTTTTTTTGTAAAGTAAGATTTCGGATTGTTTTTTCATTTTTCGAAACAAAACAAACAAAAAAAATCATTTTTACCCTAAACCCTTCATTATTTTTGTTTACTTGCTTTCTCTTCCCTATTTACGTGATTTCATAATTGAGGATTTTCATTTCTTATTGACATTCAACCCATGAGATGATAGTGATCGGATCTTTCAAACCATATTTGGCCCTTGCGTGAAGAAAATTTTTAAATAAAAAACAAAAAGAAATTATTGGTGTGCCCTATATGTAACCTAACACAATGGTGATGTATTATCCTGGTGCCTTGTAAAGTATTGTGTAATAAAAAATCTAACTTTTTTTCTTTTAATCAATGTGCCATATGTAAAATAGGGCATGATGTACTATTTCATTATGTCCTTATCTCGAATGTTTGTTTCACAAAAAAATGTTTTATTGTGTTAATTTGTGCACCATGTAACATATAACACACCACATCGGTCTCTAGGTGACGGAGAGCACCAAATGGTGGTCCCTTATTTGCGCGGGGTGTTTATGCTACGAAAAACTAACCTTTGGATTATTTTTATTACTTTTCTTTGTGTTAATCAATGCGATGCTTGGCATGTATTGCACGGTGCTCTTGTTGACATAAAATTTTATCTGAATCTATTACTATTTTTGCGGTGCATTTTATAAGACCCTCATGCACCAACGTCCTGCGTAAACAGATAGCGCATCGGTTTCTTGAGATTTTTTTTGTCTAAAGTTAGCGATTTATTTATAAATATTTTAATGAATGATATGAGTATAGGTTTCATATTCATAAAGAAATGACTAACGAAGAGATCAATTATAAAAATACTAATAACACATCAAGAAAAGAGAAAAAAGGAAAGTTCTTTGTAAATTATTTACAAAAAATGTTATTTTTAAAACTATATGTAAGTTCACTCATATGTATTGTTTACTATGTACCATGCAAAGCACAAAACGATGAAGCTCGATCAAATTATTTCTAATCTAGGACGAGAAGAGTGTAAATTATTGATGAAAAAAATTATTAAAAAGGATGAATTAGGTGAAATGAATTTCTTTTTTCTAATTTTAATTAATAATATACTTAAAATTATTAGATAATATGTGTCAAACAATCTATTAATTCACATACATTTAGCTATTATCTGAGGGGACCAACAACTCATAAAATCAATGTTGTTCTAAGAAAGAAAAAATAATGCGGTATGAAAATGAAAATTAATTTCTCCTTGACTCATACGAATGAAAGAGTATGTTCATTTAAATGTTTGTTTAGAATTATTTATAAATATCACTTTGTTATATTTATTTTTCATATATCAATATAAAAATTAAATAGTTTATTGTGATGTTACATTTTTAGCAAATATCATGGAAACCTCAAAATATAAAACGATCTAATATCAAAAAATATGCCGGTACGAAGGTTTCAAAACGTGCAAAGAAGATGGTCAAAGAAATAGACAAAAAATAAATGTAACGCAAGGAACCATCTCAACAAACGTACTTCAAATGTAATATGTAATCATTGAATTTTTCGATCATTAAGTACAATAAAGAAATAATTTAGCATTAAATATTAATTTTCAATTATTTTCTTACGGAAAATAAAACAAAATTAGTGCATTATTTTATAAAATAGGATTGCAAGGAAGAAAAAGAGGTTGAAAATTAACTATTTTTGTAAGTAATTACATTACTTCCTTGAATTTCATTTTTTGTATTTTGTAAGTTGTTTTACAAAAATAATCATTGAATGTCTTCAAACAAGTGCTAACATACAAAGAAGAACCATCGGAAAATTGATTGAAATTGGAGTTAAATGGGTTGTGAGTATGTATTTGTATATGAAAATTAATTATGGAATTTCTAAGCATCTATTGATCTTGTTGTGTAGCTCCGTCTATAACTAATAGAACAGATTTTATATTAAATATATGATTTGTTGTGGGGTATAAAACTTACGAAACAAATGTGGAAGCGTGCCGAGGTAAATCTTGAAAAAGATGTCATGGTACATGGTTTTAAAAAATTATGAGTCCAATTGTTGCTACGGTACATTATTTCTTTTCGATTTACAATCTAACATTATGTTATTTAATATTCCAATTTTCATTATTCTCACCAATGTATATACACTCATTACGAGTTTATTTTTTTATGTTTGTAGATAGGAAGGTGAAGAAGAAAACGATCAACAACATGAACTAAACATTCACGAAAATAACCCAATATGTGTAACACCTCCCAAAACGAAATCCTTTCCACACATATATCTGCGGGGTTTCCATTTTTATTTACCTAGTTGTACGAATATTAAGTTTTCAGAAATTGGATTTTATTTCATCTTTTTTAAATTTTCTCTACTGCATCTAGTATCTCATTCAAATTTTTAGGATCTCTTTTCCACTATCCCTTCCTATTAGCATTGAGTATCCCACCATGTATACATTTATAACCATGTATATAAAATTCTATACCCCTTTATATTAACATGGGATACTTCTCCTGGAAGTATAATATAAGTATAGACCCTATGTACATACATACCCTTCGATAACATCATATAACACATATATATATAACCCACCCTTTGATAATATAATTGAATCCGCATATATATATAACACACCTTTGATAATATCATTGAATCCACGCATATATATATATACATATATATACCATTTGATAATATTATTGAATCCGCACCAAGCATATACTATACATCATATACCTGTACCTTGATAACACGTTGAAACCATCGCTTGTGAATACAATACGATTGTGTACATACTAATAACCGTACGTGAGGTCTATATCCATATAAGTTATCCTCGTGGAGCTTAAAACGTCCGGACCATTGATATATATGACGGGTGATTTAAATATTAATTATGAAACGTCGAGACCTACCAATCCCGGGTTATGCCTAACCTAATCACCGTTTGTTGACATTTGTTTACTTTTCAACTTTTTCTAATTAATCGTGACGGGGGTATATTTATTAGTTTACACTTATATGAATATTACACTTTCGCAATGATGTTAACGATTGTACGTATTGGCGTATATGAATATAGCCAATACGAGCGCATTCTCTTGCGTCGAGTTATCTTTTGGTTGAACGAGTGCATATACGATTTGGTTTGATACGTATAGTACGCACCATGCGTGCGGTCGCTTGATATTAATAGCAGTATAGCTCGTCGGTTAGTGCCGGGTTTAATGTGTGGGTTACCATTTTGATGTTTCGATGGTTTGCTGTGCGAGGCAGTGTCTCGCTCGGAGATTGAAGTACCAGGATAGCGACGTTTGTAGACCCATATGACAAGTATTTTACATATAACGTTCCCATTTGTTATTCTGTTACGCTTCGTCTTTGGTGCATGATTTCTTCATTGGGAACTTTTGAGTTCTAGGGTTAGCTTACCACCTATGTGCATACCACTTTCGTAGCACTAGGGTGAATGACACAAAAAAAGGTGATCCTTACGGTGTGACGAATGCCCGGAAACGAGGATGCCATTGCACGTCCCGATGCCTCTTACGCAACTTTGAGTTACATACATAGTACCAATATCTCGACGAAGGCGGGTTTTTCCAAATCGACTTGGGGATTTTATGACTTTCGGGCGGTGTGGTTAGGGTTTATCCTACCCTTCCGATTTATCTCTATGGCACCAACTAGAAGTCACCATTCCCATCTCCCCTCACTTTGTTATTATCTATGTAAATTTCGCTCACTTTACGGTTAGTTTATTCTTGTGGTTGTGTTTGTCTTTATTCACAACTCATTCACCTAGAATTAGTTACTTTCCACAATGGATTTGATGCGAGAATACCAAGTCGGTGTAGTGTCGACTCTTTTAGTGGAGAGCTGGAAGTAATATTTTTTTATGTTCCTTGCGATGTAACGACTCATTTTAATCTCGTTAGGTAATACGCGATATCTAATCATCTACGGTGTTTGTGTAGAGGGTGCGACGACGGGATTTTACGCCCACGCTCTTCTTGATTCATACATATCCTTTTTTTGTATATAGGTTTTGGTAGTCCGCTGCGGTGTGAAGACGAGTTGTTTTACTCGTAGAGTTTTTCTTTGTGAATCTTCTTCTTTGCGCTCGTTGCGCCATCGCATGGATAGAAGCAATTAACCAGGCACCCTCCTGCGGCTACACGCCGAACCCTTTGTTAACATATTTTTCTTCGTCTGGCGCGGGATCTTAGGGTTCACACTGCATCCAAGTTTCATAGCCTCTACATGGGCGACATGTTAAATTCTCTAATAGCGTGTTGACTTCTTGTTTTTTTTGTTTTTATTTCTAAATCGATGCGATCCCGAGGTAGAATAGAAACCCTACGCACGGGTCAATCTCTAGTTCTACCATACAATTGCAAAGATTTATGCATCTAATTTGTTTGCTTGTGTTTCGAGAACTCTAATATTGTTTGAGATCAAGTGCTAGCGGCCGGAACATATATTATGGATATGTTTTATGTTTTTCGTACGCCCTATCTCAATCGTGACTATGGTCGGCCAGCGTATTGGCCGATCGAATCCAAACTATTTCGATTGGCTTCGTTGTAGATAGCAATGATGACTAACGAACCTTGCCGGGGGAAGAGTCAGCTCCACGTCGGTAACTCCCGCTTCCTTGATGCGATTATGCCTTCTCTTGTATTTCTTTTATTTTTTAATATAATGGCCGCTCTTGATGAAAATAGAAAGGCTACTGCACGCTTTCCTAATTCAATATAATACCTTCGGCATATAAAAACTTTCCAACCGCGGCATATGGACATCGATACCTAACGTAAAGATTGGTGCCTAAACCCTTATTATCTCACAACGTTATTCCATTAGTTTTATTGTTGCATCTGTATCTACGCATTATATCATCGTTTATTTTACATACGCTACATTACATCTCATGTTCAAAAAGGACCCTAAAAATGTCGTGGAATATTAATGTACGTAATTAGGAGGAATTGTTAAACATAGGCCCAATGCCTAGTAGATTAAACAACAACCATGATTTAATATAGTTTGACCATACCTTAATCCAAATAGCTATATGGTTAGTATATATATATTTCTCCACTTCCTTCTCATTTATAATCGTTGTTAAAATGATCTATTGTTTCCAGCTCTAGGGTACTTCTTTTTTTGAATGCATATACATGTGTTCGGTGGTTCATTTGGTAGTGTACCTTAAACATGAGTTAAGTATATTGCTGAATATTTATTTCAAGGGTTAGGGTAGAATAAAGAATGCAATGTGCACTATAAATGCTATAAATGCTATGTATAGAGTAGGAGTACTTCTTGATCTAGAAAAAATTCAAAATACATATTCTAATGTCTTTGCTTCTCTTTTATTGCCTTTATAGATTTGATTCTGCTACAACCTTTTTCTAGCATACATATGAGCATACATAATTTCACCTTTGTATATATATGAAACAAGTTAATATTTAATTATCTGTGGAGACTAGAGTACCTTGATTTAAACCCACCTTTGTTTAAAAGTTTCTGTGGGTTTCTGCTCTATGGATCCTTTGGTCTACCTTCATCGAGCTTGGAGAGGTGAATGCCTTAAGATGGATTCTTTGTTAAATATGAATACTAAAATCAATCATACCATTCAAATTAATTTTATATGTAGCCAATTCATACCATAATAAATCAAAATAACGAGAATTTGAGAACCATACCAGATACAAATGATGACCTCAACCTTAGAGTCCTCTTTGTCTCCCAGAACTCACCCCAGAAGTGAGATCACCTCCCTCACGGATCAACCTGCGATGCAGCAGGAGAAAGCTTATTTAAGCTCATGTTTCCCCAAAGCATGTTTCTAATTACACGTCCGGAATAGCGGGGATGCTTTTCTTCCTGTTAGCCTAGGCTTCCCATTTTGGGACTCTTTAAAGTTGTTTTATACTTTTCCTCGAAGCTTTCAGCTTACGTACCTCTTCCCAACTACTTTCCTCATCATTGGGGAAATTTAGATTCCTCTCAAAAATCTAAATTAATTTTCTTTCAAGGATTTTTTGAAAGATGGTGGGGATTGTACCCTTATCCATCCTCATGGATTTTGGGCAAGTGATCTCTAATTCTCATGTTAGTCAATATGCGAGAATCATTTTATTTATTTAATCAATTTAAATATTAAATTACATTCACACCATACTTATCCTTTGGGGTCCTCACCTTAGGATAAAGTTCAAATGTCTAACTTTTTCAAATTCAACTTGGAAATTGGGGTGTTACACATATTCCCACTGCGAAAATAAACATCGTCCTCGGTGTTTTTACTTTACTACTAGGGTTCATTTTTCAAACAAAAATGGATATGTTCTATCATTCAGCCTCTCTTTCCCAAAGTAGCTTCTTCGGTAAAATGCTTCCTTTGCACTTTTACTGCGGCCCTTTGTCTTTGTTTCTCAATTCAATTTCTTCCGCTCCACGATATTTGAAGCGGCTCACAATGGCTTTCCCCTTGGTTCCTATTACAACATTCTAATCAATTATATGAAGCATCATGGTAATATATTTTTAATAACGAAACATGAAACACATCATGAACTCTAGCATGGAGAGTAAAGATGGGTTATCAAGCCTTGGTCCCACCCTTTCTAAAACTTCGAGCCCACAATATCTGAGCAAGTTGCTACAACTTCCGACATAAAGTGTGCTCTTTTTGGGTTTAATGCGCAAATACACATGATCCCCTACTTTGAATTCTCGGTGCACTCTTTTCTTCTTGACATAGCTTTTAAGCGATCTTGTGTTGTCTTGATATTTCCTTGTATACATTTAACAATTCTCTCCATCTCTTGTAGTGTCAGGTCCAGCATCAATTTATCCTACGGTTGGCTCCAACTCCAAAGAGTACGACACTTCCTTCCATCCCGGTGTAAAATGGGCTCATCTTGATAGAAGATTGGTAGGCTTGTTATTATGAGAAAATTAGGCTAAATGCAAATATCTTCCCATTTTGATGGTACATCATCCACATGCATTCTCACTTGTATCTTCAAATACTTGATTAATCCTTTCTGTTTTCCCATCGGTTTGAGGGTGATAGGCGGTACTAGATTCAACTTGGTACCCATCCCTCCAAATAATCCCTTCCAAAAGGCTGCGATAAACTTAGCATCACAAATTAAAACAATTAGCTTTGGCACCCCATGAAGCCTTACTATCTCCTTCAGAAACACGTTAACTCATAAGTATCCAAAAGGTAGACTTTTTTGGTGTAAAGTGGCGGCTTTGTGAGAAGTGTATACTACTACCATTACAAAAATCATGTTGATATTTGGTTTTGGGTAACCACATTATAAAAAATCCATGGAGAATGTGTCCAGCTCGATACACGCAGTGTAGAAAAGGGTTTGAACTGTTGGATGTTGATGCTCACTTTAACTAATTGACATTCCATACACCTACTTAAATATACACCCATCTCTCTTCATTCTGGCAGAACAACTTTACCTCAGAAATTTGTTAACATCTTTTGGTATCTGGATGTCACCCATGAAATTGTTGTGATATTCATCTAAAATTTCTCTTTTTAATGACTCTACATTGGAATATACAACATGTTTTTGTAATAGAGTAGCCTTTTTTAGTTTTGAGTGAAATCGAGTTTTGTCAACATACCTTGGTTCATAGTGGGGATCTTGATTTGCTACTTTTCTCACAATTCTTCCACCTCCATACGGGCTTTTCTCCCGATGTTGTTTAACTTTTGACAAGCATTCCTGTAATGCATCGGCAACTTTGTTTATTTTCCCTTGATATGTTTTATGTCCATATCAAATTCACTTCTAAAGGATAGCCATCTAGCTTTTGCATTCGGAGTCGATTTGGGAAAAAAGTATTTGAGGGCTAATATGATCGATCATCAATGTGAACTTTTTTCCCCGAAGATAGATGTAGCCACATTTTTTAAAGCATGGATATGTTGCCAAATTCTAAATCATATGCACTATAATTATGTTCATGTATTTTTCGAGTTTCTAGATTCATAGGCAATAGCCGAATTTTCTGCAATAGGACTCCTCCAACCCTTCTTGCAAGCATCTGTACATGCAATAAACTCTTTTATCGGGATCGAGAAATTTTTTAAATTAGGGCCGAAGTAAGTTTTGTTTTAATTGCTCGAGCGGTTGACATTTTAGGTCCACACGAACACGACACCCTTTCTTTGCGAATGAAGTGATGGGATGTTATGAAGAAATCTCCTAGTACGTGATAATAGCTGCCAAGTCACTTGAATGACGCCTGCTGAGCATCGGTCGAAGCTGGCCATTGTTGTGGCTTTATCTTTCGGTATCAGCCTGGCCCTTTTCAGAAATAATACGACCCCAATATTGAATCTTATCCTTGTAAAATTCACATTTACGAACTTGGCATATGGTGATTTTCTTTCGAGTTTGTAACACTATCCGCAAATGTTGTTTGTGTTCTCTTTTTTTGGAAGTAGACCAAAATATGTCTATGAACACTAGAACAAATTTATCCAAATGCTTATTTAACACACTTTTCATCGGGCATAAAGGTGGCGAGGGCATTTATCAATTCCAAGGGTAGGACTACCAAATTTGTAGTGTCCATACCGGATTCGAAAAGCTATTTTTCTAATGTGTTCTTCCTTGATTCGAAATTTGGTGATACTAGTTCTTAAGTCAATCTTGGAAAACCACTTTGAAGCCCTCTCACTTGATCGAAAAAGATCATCAATTCCCAAGGTGGATATCTGTTAGCAAGCAGTCGGCTTGTTGGAGTTGACGATAATCAATACACATCTAAAGTTCGATCTTTCTTTTTCACAAATAAGACGGTGCTCCCAACGGAGACTTCACTTAGTCTAATGTAACCTTTATCTGGTAATTCTTGTCATTGGCCTCTTCGACTCCATAAGATTGACCGGACTCCATTCGATAGGGAGCTCGGGGAAATAGGTGTGACTCCACCTTTGAGATCTGTAGGTAAATTTCTCTTTTTGGGGGGAAGATGAGAATCTCCTTGAGCTTCTTTAATTCCCTTACCCTTTGGTAATTCACTCGGCGATTTTCTTGAGTTCTCTATTCTACTTCTTCCATGTCTTGCATAAACTTGGTATCCTTTTCTAATTGTTTTAATTGTAAAATTTGATATTTGTCTTCTTGATAGTTTTTATTTTCCCTTTTTTAATTATGTGAGTTTCCCTTCTTCATCCACGCAATGGGGGTTTATCGGCGATTCATGAGCTTTCTTCTTTTCCGGTAATCCATTCCTATAAGCAATTCATAGGATCTAATGGAAATATGTTCAAATTTATGCATTTGGAAAGCCATTTAATTGTATTCTTCATTTTTGGGAAATTTATATGTGTGACTTTTCTCTTAGTTTGATTATTATTTGTGCTGTCGCAAATTCTTGAAATTTTTCGGAGTTGTAATTTTACATTTTTACAATTCCGGGACCAATGTAACTCAAAGAAGCACGGATCCAATCAAAACGATAACGGAGTAGGTCGAAATCTTACCCTCATTTCCACCATGGTTGCTTGATGTTCTGCTTGCCAATTTTCCAATCTTTGCCCGATAGTTGGTATATTTACCGCTATGTCATTCACTATTGTTGCCTCTCGCTCTCTGCTTGATCATATGAATATTTTGATGGGGGCGATCCCTCATCATATGGGGTTCTCCACAGTAACATTTCAAAGAGTTCCTTCATTCGGCTGTCCTTCTTTTTTATTTCCCTTCTACTTGTTTTGGGCTTGCCAGGGTGATGATTTGGATTTCTTTTGGTTTATTGAATTTTTTCCCTGTTGATGATCTACTGCCAAAATTCCTTAGATATGCTGGTTTTTGTCTTTTCATAGACTCACCTTGTTCAACGGTGCTTCCTTATTCGGCCTTTCCTTTAAGGCGACATTGATAGCATAATCTTGCTTTTCTAAGCTGTCGTCCATTGTCTTTGGGTTGTCAAACTCAATTTTCTCCTTGTACAGTGGAGGAAAGCAATTCAAAAACCCCTTGAACCTTTGCTTTCTTCCCTAATGTAAGGGACATATCTACGATGAAGATTGGTAAACTTAGTGACAAACTGCGTCGATAGTGAGGCTGTCCCTGAGTCTGATTCATGGAATTCTTTTGCTTTATCATCATAATAACGTTCGTTCAAATAACGATTTTTGAACTTAACTTTGAAAATATTCCCAAAATGCTTGTCTTTTCATCGATGGCATGCCATTTTTGTCTCTTCCCACCACGGTGTAGCTTTCCTTGTAGTGATACCGATAATCGACGTGATTGCTCTCATATTCATAAACTTGGAAAGACTTGATCATGTTCGGCAACCAAGCTTCGGCATCTTCTTCCCCTTCTCCCCATCATAGGAGGTTTGATCTTTGAGAATTTGCAATTCTCTTTTCTTGTTTATATTGATGTCTAGCGGCCTCATCCTCATCGGACTCATCCATCTTCCTCTTTCCGAAACCTTCGCCTTCTTGGCTGTTCGGAAGTGAGTTCTGCGATGAGCTTTCCTGTCATGCTGGTTGATGACAATATGTCATTCTAGCTTCTTAGTTCGGCCAATTCTCGTTTGCTTGGGGTGCAACATAGCCATTCTTAGGGGCATTGGGATCACGGTGCGGCAAACTCATCCACCTTGAGATCCACATAAATTTCTCCACCTTGACCATTTTAGCACCATTGTACACACTCATAATATTGGTCGGTGAAATTGAAAGGAGACACTTCTACAATATTCATTTATAAAACTAATTCGAGAATTTAGTGAAGCACGGTAACAATAGCCGGTTTTGTAACTTGGAAGCAAATGCCATTTCTAACACCTCCCGACTTAAAATTTTTTTATTTTTTTTCCTTTCCACATATATCTTTGGGGTTTCATTTTTATTTACCTGGTTGTACGAATATTAAGTTCGAAGGTGGATTTTATTTCCATCTTTTTAAATTTTCCTCTACCCATCTAGTATCTCATTCAAATTTTAGGATCTCTTTTCCACTATCCCTTCTAATAACGTGGTATCCCCCATGTATACATTATAACCATGTATATAAAATTCCATACCCTTTATATTAACATGGGATACTTCTCCCTAGATATAATATAATGTAATTTGTGTACATACATACCCTTCGATAACATCATATAACACATATATATATAACCCACCCTTTGATAATATCATTGAATCCGCATATATATATATAACACATATATATATATATATATAACACCATTGATAATCTCATTGAATCCGCATGTATATATAACACATATGCTGTACCATTTGATGACATTTGAATCACGCACCAAGCATATACTACATACATCATATACCTATACCTTGATAACGTTGAAACATCGCTTGTGAATACAATACAACATGTACATACTAATAACTTCGTCGTCGAGGAGTCTATATCCATATAAGTTATCGTCGTGGAGCTTAAAAAAGCGTCCGGAGACCATTGATATATGTAAACGGTGATTCAACTATTAATTATGAAAGCATTCGAGACCTACCAATCTGGAATTTATACCTAACCTAATCATAAAACTTGTTGGCATTGTTTTACTTTTCAACCTTTTTTCTAATTCGTCGCGGCGGGGTATATTTTGTTAGTTTGTACTTATATGAATATTACTTTGCAATGATGTTAACGGAGTTATCGTATTGGGCGTATATGAATAATACCAATACAGAGCGCATTACCTCTTGCGTCGAGTTATCATTTGGTTGAACGATTGCATATACGATTTGGTTTGATACGTATAAAATGCCTTTTGTAATAATCTTCGATTATTGATAAATAATAGCAGTATAGCTCGAAATCGATTGATACCGTTTTGTGTGTGGGTTTCATTTTGATGTTTCGATAGTTTTGTATGCGAAGACGACGTCTCACTCGGGAGATTGAAGTACGGATGCGAACGTTTATAGACCCATGCCCATAGTATTTTTACGTATTAACATTCCATTTTGTTTATTCACAATGCAGCTCGGTCTTGGTGCGCCAATTTGCTGCACATTGGGAACTTTTGAGTTCTGGGGTTAGCTTACCACCTATGTGCATACGGCAGGTAGCACTCGGGCTGGATATTCAGAAGGTGATCCTTACGGTGGCTTGGAGGCTGAACGAGACACCGTGCCATCCCGGTACCTCAGCACGCAGCCTCGGTTACATCGCATACTACCCGTTGTCTCGTGAGCGGTTTTTCCAAATCGACTTAGGGATTTTCTGACCTTCTCGAAGCGTTGTGGTTAGGGTTTATCCTACCCTTCCGATTTATCTCTGTGCTTCAACTCGGCATATTTCTCTCTGCTTTGTTATTATATATGGTGGATCAGTTTACGGTTGGATTTTATTCTTGTGGTTGTGTTTGTCTTTTATTCACAACTCATTCACCTAAGGCACGGTTCTTTCCACGCGGATTATGTGCCGGGGGATACCAAGTCAGCGTGAGTGCTCGACTCCTACACCGTGGAGGCACAAGAGTAAGATTTCTATAGTTCTTACGTTCTGCAACTCATTTAATCTCGTTAGGTAATACCATATCTAAATCGTCTGCGGTTGTTTTGTGCGGTGCGGACGGCGGGGGTTTTCGCCCGCGCTCTTCATGATTCATACATATCCTTGTTTTTTTCTTATTATAGGTTTTGGTAGTCCGCTACGATGTGAAGATGAGGTTGTTTTACTCGTGAGTTTTCTTTTTACAAATCTCTTGCTGTACACTGAGTACGCTCTACATGGATAGAAGCCATTAATAGGCTTTCCTCTCGGTTAAACACCGAACCATACAATAACATATTTTTCTACGTCTAGCGGGATCTCGGGGTTCACACGCTCCAAGTTTGATAGCCTCTGTGAGTGAAAGCGTGCTAAATTCTCTAATAATGATAATGGCTTTGTACTTTTTTTGTTTTTCATTCTAAATCAATGTGATCCCGAGGGTAGAATGAAAACCCTACGCACGGTCCAATCTCTGGTTCTATAATGCAATTGAGATATTTATGCATCGGTTTTTGCTTGTGTTTGAGAACTCTAATATTGTTTGAAGATCAAAGTGCTAGCGTAAGGACATATGTTATGGATATGTGTTTTATGTTTTTCGTACTATCTCAATCGTGACTATGGTCGGCGGCGTGATAGCCGATCGAATCCAAACTATTTCGATTGGCTTCGTTGTAGATGGAAATGATGACTGAACCTTGCCGGGGGAGAGGGCCGAGCTCCCACGTCGGTAATTCCCTTCCTTGACGATTGCACCTCTTGTATTTATTTTTTGTTTTTAATACTAGTAACGCTCTTGACGAAAATAGACAAGGCTACACGCCTTTGCTGAATTCAATATAATACCTTCTGGCATATAAAAACTTTCCAACCGCGGCATGGACATCGATACCTTGCGTAAACATTGGGTACTCGGCCCTTGTTATCCTACGCGTTATTTCGTAGTTTATTGTTGCATACGGTATCTACACATTATATCATTGTTTTATTTTTACATACACAGTTCACTACATCTCATGTTCAAAAAGGACCTGAAATGCCGTGGAATATTAATGTACGTATGATCGGAGGAATTTGTTCGACCATGAGCCCAATGCCTAGTAGATTAAATAACACTTCGCATGATTTAATATATAGTTTGACCATACCTTAATTATAGCTAGACGAGAAATGTAAAGTTTAACATTACATTAGAATTGATTGAGGAACAACTTGATTGAAATGATTCATAACCCAAAGGTTTTTGTTTTTATATTTTAGGTATTATTTCCTTGGAACTTAATGACATGGTACAACCCTCCCTTAATAAAAAATTTTTATGAGTAATCACTTGGTTGGATTGTAGGTTTCGGGTTCGATGCGGAGATTGGCATGATGCTAGATTTACGGTATAGACCTCCCCAAACCCTATGCATCTTCTATCATTTGTTACCCTTTCTCTCTTGCTTTTATCTCCAACCCCTTGGCTTTATCTCCATCATCTTGTTTTCCTAAACTCCATAGCGGCTTCGCTTGGCCTCCCTAGAGCACGTCTTCACGAGTAACACCATACGCAACATTTTTTAAATTCGGTTCTACTAGTGCAATTTCTGTTTTCAATTCAATTCTACATTCTTATTTCACTGTGACTATATTCCCATTCATTGGAATTCTAACATGGCATCATTGTTGTCTCGACCATTTGTGTTGCTTTGAGGTTTTCACGGATAATGCTTCTCCAATGAGCTCCTTCGTTGAGTTGTAGGTAGCTAAGATGTAAGGTTAAATTATGGAATGGTTTACTAGATGCGGAAGTTTGCACAAAGCGTGTGGTTAGGAATACACCCTCTTTTCCATGATTTAATCATATGGTTTATCCCATAGAACTTACACATGAGCTCTTGCACTTAGGTAATAGTTTTAATACTTCTCTTATTCAAGCCATTTGTTTTTGTTGCTAGTTTTGAAACGTCGTTCCTCACTCTGTTTCCTCGGCTACGCTCGCCTGCGCATGTGAGGCTCGGCAAGTCCTTGAAGTCAATTTTATTTAGATTTTTCATTGATACAAAAATTAGGTTCCACGACCCTTCCGTTTGCCTTCAAGTCACAGAAATTTGTTATATGTTTTTTATAAGTATTATTAACGAAAGGGTCTTTGGCACAAAGCCTTCGAGATATGCCCCCGGCATAATGTGTTGCATGCCATTACAATATTTTTTCTAATTTTAAATGACATGAGGCTTCACCTGGCTCGTGGACATCGTCGAATTTTATGACTCGGTCATCAATTATAATTATTATTATTTTTATTTGAGAAAGAATGTTGTACTTTGCGGATTTCTAAATTATGGAAGGACACCTCTCAGAATTCGATGGTTAAAGTTACATTGTCTCGAATGTTGCAATTACTCAAATGTTGTAATTACTTGTATATTTTTCTATTTTGGGTTCTCTTTTTTCTTACAAAACATTTTGTTACTTCTTCTTCATTGATATGTTTTTCTCTCTTTTGGTTTTATCGGGGAATAATGCACGGTGTTTCCTAATTTTCTTCATATATGGTATAAATTACATCCTTGCGAAATCTTGAATATGGTTCTATTAGATTTATCTTGGCTATGGAGAACCCTTTCTTTCGTTCTTTATTGATCTTTTTTTCTTTTTGCAATTGATATGTATGTAATTTTATGTTGTTAGTTACTAATTAAGGGTTTACTATACATGCATTCATGTTATTTGATTTCCTCTATTTTTTTTATATTTACAATAGCGGTACACCATTAAATTGGTTTTGGTACATAATTTATTACTTACCTCTTAATAACATGTATCCCGGACGGGTATTTTTGTGTTTATCATGATCCGATTAATGACTAACTCGAAGGTTGGTGTTTCGACCTAAACTGCGGAGTTAACGATTTCTTTTGTTAATATTCCTATAGAAATAATTTTGTTTTAAATTCTGCGTGTTTATAGTAAAGACAAATTATTTTCTTGTTTCCACTAAATAAACCTAAGTTTGCACAATTCTAAATATTTATTGTATTTTAAAGGTTCTTAGTCATTTTAAAAATATAGATGTAACACATTTATAACTTCAATAGGGAGAATCTCCCTTTTCATCATTAAATAATGCACATAATGATCACCCTACCATGAGTGAAAATTACGTACAAACTCCCCATGTCATCCGAGTCCATTATGTTAACATAATTTTTCCAAAAACGGAACCTCATGGCCCTTGACGTTACTTATTCTTTTCGAGGAATAAGAAATGTTGAGTGTTTTTCCACCTCCTACCCCTCTTCCTCCTTCCTTAATGTAATTTTTATCCCTAGAGGAGAGAAACTATCTTCAATTGTTCTTTGTTCAACTACCCTTAATTCTTGGAATTCTTTTGCTACATCCCAAGTCTTTTTAACATTTTATGGAACCTATATCCCATTAATAAATTTAATTTTAGGAAAAAACATAATTTATTTTTGTTTATCCCATAATCCTTTTCTCAAAAACATAAATGTTTAGTCACTTGAAATTAAATAACATAACAACCATTTAACATTTAAACCGGCCATCGCCGGGTAACATCATATCTCGAGCTTTTATTTTTTTATAATACATTTGTTATGAAATAGAGTCTATATAAAAAACTATTTTGTTCATATAATTCATATATTTTATTATTATCTTAATTTAATTAAAAGTGTATGATTATCTTATTTAAAATTAATTTGATTAAACAAGTTGGAAATATCTTAATCCCTTGAATTGTTTGCGCTCAAAATGTCATCATTTTGAGAGTGAGCTCCGTCTAATAGTAGAGATGTACCGAGGAAAAAATAAAGATAATAATAAAATAGAAAAAAACAAACAAATAAATATTTCCATAAAAAGTTCATACATTAATCAAGGTACTATAGTTTGATTAATAAAATAATAATAAAATGAAAAACAAACAAATAAATATTTCCATGAGGATTTGCATACATTAATCAATTTTTTCCTTTTTGGCTTTGTGATGATATGGTCTAGATATATTTGAAGGGGTAGGTTGAGTGTTTGTAAATTAAATTAAATATTTAAAACCATTTAACCTTTTTGAGTTTAGCATTTTTAAATCTAAATTGCATAAATTTCAATTTTGTAATTTTTAAAAATATGTATAAAAAAATAAAATTCTTATCTTAAATTTGGGTCATAATAAAATGCTTCTTATTCAAAGAGTTAAAGATAAAATTATATATATATATATATATATATATATATATATATATGAATTTTTACACTTATAATAATGTGATTGAGCTTTTTGCATCTAGATTAGTATAAAAAACTTTAGAAATGTGTAAAATGGTTTTTCTAAATATTTTAAATATATATATATATATATATATATATATATATATATATATATGTTTGAGCTTACAATTTTTTGAAATATTAAATAGTTTATATTGAGAGTCAAAAAGCATAAAAAATCTCAAAGTATAACCAATACCCAAAGATATGTGAAAGATAATAAAATATGAAGCTCCTTAAAGTATTTTGAATTTAAATTAAATAATTATTTAAAATTATTCAACTTTTTTGAGCTTTTAAAAAGTATTAAAAATAAGTTTATATGTTAAATATTGGAATCACAAAAAGGTCGAAATATAGCATGGAGAAGCTCCTTAAGAAGTGTTTTTGAATTTAAATTAAATAAAATATTTAAAAATATTTAACCTTTTTGAGTTAGAAATGATTTTTTTCACACTGTCGAAAGATAAAATTAGAAAGCTAGTCAAATGTGTGAATTTTTACAGTTATAACAATGTGATTGAGCTTCCTGCATATTTTTAAAAAATTATATATAAATTAAAAACTTTTATGTTAAACTTGGATTGTAATAGAATAAGGAGCTTTATATATTTTTCAAAAATTATATATAAAAATTAAAACTTTTTTATGTTAAACTTGGATTGTAATAGAATGATTTTTTTTGCGAAACCAAAAAAGATAAAAATTTAGAAAACTATATATATTCAAATGCATCAATTTTTATAGTTGTAATAATGTGATTGAGCTTTCTACATTTTTTTCTAGATTAGTGTAGATTAGTGTAAAAAACTTCAAAACCTGTAAAAAGATCATTTCTTAATATTTACAATCTCAAAATATAACCAACAACCAATTATAATAAAAAGAATATGGAAGCTACTTGTGTTCGAGTTTATGACGTCCAATGTGTTTAGGTTGTGGAACCGTTATCGTTGCGCGGAACAGTTTCGCTACAAACTTATCTCGGGACAAACTATGTCGCTAAAAAGAGACACACTTCTTCTAATGTATCAAAACAAACTCCAGCAATTCTATAAGATAGAAAGATATATGATAAGATAAGTTCACAGTTTATGAAATCCAATGTTTAGGTTCCGTTGAGCGGAACAGTTTCCCCTACAAACTGTCTGAGCATAAACTATCCTAAGTAAAAAAGACACCCGTCTTCTAATTTATCAAAATATATATTATGAGAAAATAATGCAAATAAACCAAACATTTATGTTTTAATATTTTTCACAAAAGGAAATTTCACTTCTTTATTTTTTTAATGTGCTATAATATTTCACATCTAATGATTTAACTGTACTGAAACGTTACATGTTATTCATATGTTATATGTCAATGTATTGTTGATCCAATATATGTCATATCATAATCGTACTTAAATTTTTTTATTATGTGACATAGTTTTATTATTGTTTTGGCATTTTTAAATCATTGTTAATATTAATATTATTCATTTTTGTATTTGACATTGATGATTTTAGTTACACTTAAAGATTTGAATATAGTTTTGACCATTGCAATAATAAATTATTTGATATTTTATCTTCAGTGATAGAATATAAATTTGAAAATTGCAATAATAAATTATTTGATATTTATAATCAATGCTGAAATACAAGATTTTGACAATTCCAATAATAGATTATTTGATATTTTATCTTCAATAATGAAATATAGCTTTGACAATTGCAATAATAAATTATTTGATATTTCTCGTAGAATATGGAATATAGATTTGACATTACAATAATAAATTATTCCATATTTTTATCTTCAATAATTAAAAAGTGCTTATTTTGCACATTTTATCTAGTGGATCATGGTTAACTATTATTCATCCATTAAGCTATGTAACCACTACATCTTTGTATCATCATTTAAAAATTATAATCATTGGTTAGCTTCCCTAATTTAAGTTTGGTATAACATGTCGCAATAAACCATGTAACCATTACGTCTTTGTATCATCGTTTCGTTTAAAGACTTGTATGTTTCCTCGGTTTGAATCTCTCAGCCAAGGAGACGAGTCGAGTTACCATCTCTCCTCAGCCTCGTTTCACACCCCTATATAGTTCCAAAATAGCAATTATTATATACTAATTCCTTCAATGACCATCAGATCCAAACCATTCAAAATAGCAATTAGTCTATACAAATTCCTTCAATGACCATCGGATCAAATAAAGACTTGAATTGATAATGTTGTCCATTTTGAGCACTCGAGCATAGGAATTGGGTTCGACTGGCTCCAGCAACCTTTGGAATTCAATTTTTACAGTTTCTCTTCTCTTTTCCCCTCATCTTCTTGATTACCTTTATGGATTTTTTTAAAGTTTTATCATTTTTTGTGAGCCTCTCTAGCATTGTGTCTTATTTTTATTTCACTATGATGATATAGTTATTTTAAAAATAAATAAATAAAATAAAATATGTTATGTCCTTGCTCAAAGTTCATTAAATAAAATAAAATTAAGTGAAATTTTTTTAAAATTTCATTAAATAAAATAAAATTAGAATTGAATTTTTTAAAAAAGACATTAATAATAAATTTTAATTATTATAAATAATAAGTCAAAATTTAATAAACTTAATTAAGGAGTAAAAAGAAATAGATTTTGTGGCATGTAAATATTTACAACGCCAATCAAATTATTTACTATTTTAAGAAATTAAATTATTAAATTGTTTAAAGAATGAAAAAATAAATAAACACAATTTTTCATGAGATTTTGAATAGATGTATAAACTTTTATAAATCATATTTAAAAAATTAAAATATTTATAATATTAATTTTGTGGATTTTAATATTAATATAAAACTTTATATTACTTAGATCTATATATTATTCCTAGTATTTAATATTCATGTTATCTCCTTGTTGACCTTTTAACGGTCTCTTCCCCTCTTAGCAATGGTTACAACCATGCGGTGAGGTTTGATCCTGAGTCATCTTGTTAATAGGTCCATCCTCAACCACTTTCGCTATATATATGGATTATATATATATATATATATATATATATATATATATATATATATATATATATAGTTCATTAACAATAAAATTAATATTATTATTATTTTTTTTAAATTGAGCTAATTCTATTTATGTAAATATAATAGTACAAAGCTGCTGGAGTTAAAATTGCGTTAACTGGCTTGGGCTTGAAAGTGAGGCATAATTCTGAAAATAAGCTGCCCATATAAGGGAAACCCGGCTACGCATAATAGCAGTCTCACCACCCTTATATGGGGAAATCGGTGGAATAGTTATAATTGTTATGAGACCGGTAACAAAAGCTAGCACTATCATGTCATGAAAACAGGCAAAAGTTTGCTATGTAATGTAGAAGACCGGCAATACATTAAAAGAAAATAAACAAGTTCAAAAGATATACTAGCCATGTTATTGCGCTGAGTCGGTGGAGTTGCGGAGAAGGGTTGTTCCTCCTTGACTTCCTGTTGCGAGCTTTTTGCGCCTTGTTGAGCGGTGTTTCCCTGAGGAGAAGACTAGAAGTGCATGATGTGACTTGACGAGCGCAAGCTGGGGTCCTCTTGTGGGCGCTACGAGCTGGCCAGACGTGGAAAGCAGGATGAGGTGGAAAGAAGGAGGAGTGGAAACAATCTAGGTAGGGAGGCTGAGTGGCATCCTCGCACAAAGTTATAGTGATAGGGCTGTGGGGGGGCGATTAAAAGCACTATCAAACCTGGGCTCCACTCTCACCGAGTGGTCGCAGCGAATAGAAATAAAACCGCCGCGGGGCACGAGGGCGAAAGGAGGCGAAAGCGATGGGGAGCTTTGGGCGGAAGGGAGGCGGTCGACCATGGGCGAGCCCGGAAGGTTTGGAGAAAATTACATTGGAAGAGGACGCTCCCAGGCGAAACACCGCGTGTGAGCCTCCTCAAACAGGCTGTCATGGCCACACAGTTGTTTCCATATCTTTCTTTGAATTCGGGCATTAGAGGCGCTGAATCCAACAACAAATTAAAAATTAATATTATTACTAACTAATAGTGATATTAAATTTAATTAACAACAAAATTAAGAATATTTATTTTTTCCTTTCGTGTCAGGTAAATAGTGATCAAGTGCTCTCTTAAGCCACTTATTTATGTGAAGTCACCACAATGATATATTGGACATGATGAAAATGTAGTGCTTTTAAAATATATAAAACAAATGTTTGTTAATAATACTACTAATATTAACTCATAATAACAATCATAATCATAATAAATAATTATTAATAACACAATAAAGATAAAATTTATTAATATAAAATAATAATTATTAAGTACTAATAATAATAAGAAGAATATATTTATTAATATACATGGTTAATAACTCAAAATTATTAATTATAATTAATAAGTAAAAAGCTGATAACTTAAGTTTAAATTAAAAAATTGATGTGTAGCATGCAAATATTTACTTTTATAGTTATATTATTTATTATTTTAGAAAATTCATTTTATTGAATTATTTGAAAAAAAACTACAAAATCATGAAAAAGTTTTTAAAATTTCTTTAAAAAATTCAATAATATTATTAATAATATTGGCAATATTAATTAATAATAATAATAGTACTTCTATAGTAAAATTTGCCGAAAAGGTTTGGAAACGCTTTTCGTTTGATTCAAAATCTGGATTCTGGTGTGGATTTCTTTACCACCGCAGTGACGAGTCTCCGAGTTACGTAAAGCTTGGTAATGCGTGATCTCTCTTCACACTTTTATCGAACTCACTACGACATTCTCCCCCACGAGAAACCTCCATCCGAAATCGGATACGAGGGTGAACTTCGGGGAGCCGGTGAGGGGAGTTTCGAATGCGAACACACACTTGGACCTCTCCATGATGGCGAGAACTTTAGCCATGCACGGAATGGAGCCGAGATGGGCCATACACCTCTAAAGTTCATAACAACGCGTGGATGCGGTGCGCTTCCATGCTTCAAAAATGTCAAGAAACCCTTGTGATCAAGGCCATGGCCGATAAGTAGAAAATGCGGTACAACGAGCTGAGGGTCGAACGGCCACATTCATCGAAGACGCCAACGCATCTTGGCAACTTGAGATATCAATGTTTCCCTCTCAAGCCTTCCAAATTCAGATCAGGCTCCTCTCAAGCGAGATCTTTGATGCTATGGAGTTAGCCCACGAACATAGTTCGAAACTCTTTCTCACCCTGGAGCATCGAATGAAAATACCCACGAGCTCTTTAAAGACTCTTTCATGGAGATAAACAAATCAATGCCTCACTTCCCATTTCTTTTTATAGCATTGAGATAGATTCTGCAATAATTTTAACCTTTCGTTTGAGAGGGAGTTGCGAGGGCACTCCTCATACACTGACATTATCCTACCAAGATGTTGTACATGCACGGCTTAAGAAAAGCTCCAAACCCCGACACCCCCAAGCCCTTTTTGATTGACAAATTAGATGATGTCCCATCCATTGAGATCTCATCCGAGTTGGAAAAACAACTTGAGATCTCATATTTGGACCCACAATGCACTATCATATTACGCCCAAACAACTTCTTTATTGTAGTTTTTTATGGCAACAAGGACTACCAAAAGGTTGTAAATGAAGGAATGATGGTTTGGGGACGAAGCGGTATTCCTCACTCATGGTTCCCATATTTTTGATCCCTCCATAGCCATCATCACTAAGGTTCCAATGTGGGTGGAGACTTCCCAACTTGCGGCTCACTTATGGCACCCTTCCATCTCCCAAGGCATTGGAAACACCTTGGGCCGCTATCACAATGCCAAATCCCTATCTAGCATTCTAGAGGTTCTACACAAATCGAAGAGTACATGTTGGGTGATCTGACAAAGGGCTGCAGAGAAGAAATAAACCTCAAGATCGGTGATTTCTTATGGACACGGAGACTAGATTATGAGAACATGGCCTTCAAATAAGGTCATTATTACTAGACGGGGCACCTTCATTCACTCTTGCCCCGCGTTTACGCGGAAAAAAAAGCAAAACCTCCCCAAATCTAAACCCAAAAGATGGATACATAGTTGTCTTGCTCCCATATATGATGATGAATCCTCTGAGTTCGGAGGAGGAGGAGATTGAGGAAGAAATAAATGACTAAAGAAAACGAAGGATGCTTCCTCTAAATTTCCTCCAGTTGCCCTATCACTACGGCTACTTCAAAATGAATCCATGAGTCCACTTCTTCCGACATAGATAAGAGAGATTCCTCCTTCGGTTAACAATACTCTGCAAGTGGTTCTAGCCCTAGCCACACCATTTGGGTTGGATGAAAGTCAACGAAAGGAAAGAGAAAAAATTTGCATGGAGAATTTTGCCCAATCTAGGTAGAATTCGGTTTCTCTCGACTTTTTTGTCTCTCAAATCTTGCATCTGTTCTTTGTCTCTTCTATGTTCTCTCTTCGGGACCAAAGTTGATAGTTTATCATTTCGAGTTGGCCCGTTCTCATCTCTATGATTGTAAACTCTCTTTATACCAAATGTTTGTAATAAAATCACTCTTACTTACAAAAAAAAATAGTACTTATATAATAACAATAATAATTGTTTCAAATGACTATAATAATTATCTAAAAATAATTAATATAGATCAATAATTATTATTAATTATAGTAATAATTTTATTAATTATAATAATAATATTAATTATTTTAATAATAATAATAATGAAAATTATTAATCATTTTAATAATTATAATTAATAAGTCAAAATTTGATAATTTAATTCAAAAAAAATTGATTTGTGTAGCTCTTAAATATTTACTATTATAAATACATTATTTATTATTTTTCTAAAATTAAGCTATTACATTGTTTGAGTCGAAAAAAACTCATTAAACACAAAATTTCTAAACAAAAAGATTATTTAAAATTCTATGAGAAAAAAAAATAAAACCATAATTTTTATTTTAATCAATTTAAACACTTTTATAAATTATTTTTATAAAAAATTAAGTATTTATGATATTAATCTTAAATATTTTAATATTAATATTAGTTTAATTTAATAATCACTTAACTTTATATTAATCAAAACGTTTATAATATTAATTTCTTGGTTTCTCAATATGCTTTTATTTTATTATTTATAATTTTGTTGGGTTTTAATTATAATCCTTTTTTATTAAATATTATTTCTAAGTTTTATAATGTATTGGGTTTTATAATATTAATATAGATAATACTATCATATTATTATAATATAATAATTATTATTATAAATTGTAGTTAATTGAGAAATATTATAGTTATTTTTATTTTTTTTATTATTATAGATATATAAATATTATTATTAATTTTATCATTAATATGATTTATATCATTAATGTTTATGAACTTTTGTCAATCAAATTAGTAAATGTGATTGATATATCCTCTTATTTTAATCATATATATATAAATAAATGTAATTACACTAAAAATACATTAATGTAACAGAATTATTAAATGTTATATATTACATTAAATTTATAATTGTCAATTATAGTGACATGAAAATACTCAACTTAATAAAATGAATTGGATCTATGATAAAATAAATACTAAAAAACTCTTTTTTTATTACATCAAAAATTCAAATTTGCGTTAAATTTCTTCCGCTTAATTACGCCATAAGGCATTATTATTTGAGGACAACATACACGATGCCTTGCTGTCCTTCATGTGTATCGTTAAATATTTTGTTAGAAGATTAAATTCTCATTAGCTATTGAGTTGAATTCATTACTCCCGGAGTGGTTGGTGGGCGGATTACGAGAGATTTAACCGGAAAGCTCGGCGGCTACCGACATTAATTCAAAGAGGCGGTGTCAACACCGCTTGGTATTCTCGGTCAATGAAAATAGTAGATTTTGCATCGGTGGATGTTGATTAGTCCCATAAATAGGTGCATGCTTTGAGATTCAAGCCATTACGGAGCTCTTCCTTCGCACCTAACAAAACCTTGAATATCCCAAGGGTTTGACAGGATAGATCAAAAAAATGAAGAAGGGTTTGGAGGGCTTCGAGTTGCGGCAACTTTTTGGAGATGGAGCAAAAATCTACGGGTTTAATAGTAGGTTCGAGATAAGGTTGTCTATGATTAGTAGCCTAGAGCGCAATAGAAAAAAAGGGTATGTTTCCAGGCCTATGGCGGAGGGACCCCCTTTATATACGGATTTCGATATGGGTTTCTCACTAGTGGACATTTCGTTCCAACGAGGGGTTCCATGCGCGGAGACCTTGGAGTCGATCACTGGTGAGAATTTGCAATCGCATTCTAAGATGAACAGTAAGGGTGGTCTTGGAAGGCTTGAGGGTAGATGGTGATGGGAATCAGCCTTACAACCACGAGGTTTGACGGTGTTCCCATTGTGCTTGGTGGGTGGATGGTATCGGGGAATAATTCTGATTTTTCCAGAGTGGGGAAACTTGACTACGAAATTTGCTGCAGTGATTATAGTGCGTTTGCATCTATAATGAGCCTACGAGAATGGCACGGTTATTTCACCCGGGGGATGACGGTGAGTGCCCTGTAACGACAATGGATCCACACCGGAGAGAGTTTCAATAGCCCGCGGAGCTCCTCAATGCATGCAGACACCTCTCTCGTGGGGCATCGAGATGATGTAGGGTTTCATAAGGTGAATTTCATGTGTAGTTTTGGTGGCAAATTTCTTCCAAGACCAGTGATGGTGCCTGAGCCATGTGGGGGCTGAGACTACGTATTGTCATAGCCCACATAGGTATTGGTTATAGAGCTCTGTAGAAGATGATGCGGACATATGGCTAGGATGTTTGTTGCTAAAGTATAAATTGCCGGATCGAGGATATTGATGCTTTGGTGTCTATTTCTGTGTGATGAGGGATCTTGAAAATATGATGGATGAATATGAGAGACACTGAAGAGCTCGGGTGAACTATCTTCAAGGGCGATAGTATTTATCTTCCCACTGCCAAATGATCATGATTTGGCTCATTTTCCTATAATAGGTGTTCGCGGGGATGCAACTTTTATCACGGTATGTTGTTGGTCTGACAAAACTCAAATTGTCTGATCATATGCGCCACGCACCATCATTTGAAGGAACACAAAAATTCCTTTGGTATGCATCCTCCCGAATACGAGAACATCTATAAATACGAATAGTAGAAGTGCCCAACATTTTAGAACTTTAAAGTTAGGGAAAGTAGATATCAAAGCTTAGAGCACTAGATATTCTCGCGAGAAAGGTAGATTACACCTATATATTTCCATAGGATAAAGCTAGATTACGAGTTGGCCGGACAGTGGATTAAATATCTATATACATTAGATACCTATATATTGAAGGAGAAACACCATATACTTGAGGAGAAATGTATATTGAGGGAGAAACCCAACAAGTTATTGTATTTGGCTTACTAAACGCTTCCTTTTGTATCACATCCTTTACGGATGAATGCATTCAATTGCAGGAGTTATGCGGTAGAATATATGCGCTATCCACATGTAACACCCCCAATTTGTGTGTTAATTTTCCCAAAATTGTTGAATTTTAAATCCTAATGGGGTGGACCCCGAGGATATTATGGTGTGAATGTATTTGCATATTTTATTTGAGGAAATAAATAAAATGATTGTGCATTTTGACCAAAAAGAGAATTGAGATCATGCCAAAATCATGCCAGTTTTCAAGGCAACAAATCCCAAAAAGCTTTCAAAAAATCCTTGAAAGAAATTTATTTAGATTTAAGGAGAAATCTAAATTTCCCCGATAGGGAGTAGTTGGGAAGAGGTGAGAAAAGGCCGGAAAAAGGCGAGAAAACACAGCGACTTTAAAGGAACCCAAGAGGGGAAGCCTAGGCTAACGAGGAAAGAAAGCATCCTGCTATTACGGGCCAGCAGGCTGAAAACATGCTTTGGGGTATGAGCTTAAATAAAGTGGTGATCCTAAACCAGTTAGAGGTTGATGTCTTTGGGAGGCTGATCTGCTCGGGGGTGAATCACAGGAGACAAAGAGAACTCTAAGGTTAAGGAAGTTGATCATTTTTGCGGTTATGGTATGTTTTGAAACTATTGCTATTATGTACGATATCGGTATGAATTGGTACATATGGATTTTTTTTTAATTGATGCAAAACAAAGTGATACTACATTTAACAAAATCTATCATTGGGTATTCCCTTCCGGTTGTTTAGTTGTAGATCGAGAAATCTATGAAGCGAAACAACGAACCTCTAAACCCCTTTGTTGGATTAAATGCGAAGAGTTTCATATGCCCTCATAGACACTAAAATATTTATTACATTTCACAATAGCTACAAAAAGGATATTTTATGCCCTTACGAAATAGAAAAAAAATATCACATAGCATAAATGATGATGGTATGAAACATAACTTAAACCCACGAAAACCAACTTCCTCAAGCTCTATAAATACTTCGATGTTCTAAGTCTCTAGCTAATATTTTATCATATCTTGTATTTCTTGAAGTAATGGCGTTGCCGAGTTATTTCTGATACATTAAATCTTACTGAAAATCTAGAATTTATCTATATCATATGTAGAGAGCAAATTTAGAGAAATTTACATTTGATGAAAATGGTTACATAACAAACAAAATCTAACTAACCACGAACTATACCATTCCAAAGTTCTATGGAATATGTCCTACGATAGTAGATTGTTTAACTTGCAATCTACATTAAAGTAAGAAAAATTTACGATTGTTTCAATAAAAGCATATCGATACATATATTGACCGTATACTATACTTGCATGAACCAAGAGCGTCGGTATTTTTTGAAGTTGTAGATACGAAATACGGGCATAGAATAACCGTCGGTTAGGTATGTACAACTCTACTCTTGTAGATGCAAAAACATAACTCTAAGTGCGGCTGCGCATTCCCAAAACATAATAACATTAAATAATTCTAAATTACATAGTAACATTAAAATAACTCTAAGTTACCCATGCGTGTGCGATCTTTGTATAGGGCCATATAACAACTATGTGGCAAAATCAAAGATGCGCACGGAAGGCTGTGTTAGAAGGTTTGTGACTTGGCACTATTAACATATATTCATCAATTCGGTCGAGCTTACACCACGGTTGTGGACCAAGTTTTCCACCCATAGTGGCGTAGATACGTACGGCACAGAAACTCTCCAACCGAGAAAGCCCACAACTCGCGGCATTGTAGGTAGTTGTTATCTCAATTCTCATGTATAAAGAATACGTGACATGTAGCTGCATATATATATATATAAAACACGACGCGATAAACATTGAGGTAAACCTACGGCGAGTAAATAACGGCAAAATAGAAATCAACGATTTGTCCGGTCGGCGCCTAGAGCTCGGGCATGGCGATTCGATTTTCGAGTTCAGCAGACCCCGGATCTGGGAGATTTAAAAGAAAAGTTTAATAGGAATCTATAGAAACAAAAGTGGGTATCGACCCTCTCGGTGGAAACCGAGAAACACGAAGAGAGCACAGCAGGTAACTCGGTCGCCAAACATATACACGGTACTTCCAAAACGAAATGACATTTTACCTCTACGGACCCTTATCGGTCTGTGTAAGGTATACGAAGAAAGCCCAAGATAAAAATAAGTGTTCACGAGCCAACGCGGCGATGAGCGCGGCCTCCTAGGTCGGGGATGTAGGATATTCGCATATCCGAAATGAAGGCGATGTGAGGCACTAAAGGAGGACAACAGATATTTGCGCCCTGGGTGTCCTAACCGTAGATGACCCAATAAGAATACGAAATTTGACCCGAAACAACGTATCACCTCCGTTACTTATGCCCATCGAGTAACGAGAATAGATTTTATCCTCACTACGTAGACATTGGATCGGGGTTCTTTGCCGAAATATAAAGATACGGAGAGAGGTAGGCTCGCGATGGCGTTAAGATTAGAACCGAAACCGAGATTGCTAAGGCCGCAATCGAGAGAGGCAGAACGTACGCTGTGCGAAAGGCTGTTAGATATGCTACGGATTCGACACTATGATTTTTCGCATAGTCGACCACCCTTAAATACCATTAATAAAACAACAGTAAAATTGGAAGGAAAAAAGGGGGGGGTTGCTCACGTTAAACAAAAAAAAAAAAAAAAAACCCTAATCATTCAAAGAGCTGCGGCGAAAATACGGAGACGAGAGTAAAAATGTACGAATCTTTATGCGAGTATACAAAGCGAGGTGAGTTCTGAGTACGAAAGCAAGCTCGTGGGTCTCATCGATTTTATCTGTCCGGTTGTGAGGACAACGAGCGGCGTGCTAAACCTCTTGTCTAAACCTCTCGCTCCAACGCATAGTTTGTAACAAACCTTGCTAACGTGATCGGCATGGGTTATATGCGAATCCACACGGAACCGATCTTGTGCCGTGCGTACGCTCTAGGATAAACGGGCCACCTACGGCGAACTCTCGACGCGTGAGTCGAAATGGCGGCATATCCTTGGTTGGTGGCCGGGATAAGAGTAGCGCGGCTACCGACGTCACCTTCGACCCCGGCAGGCGACACCTATCTTAGAGCATGTCAGAAGCCGATTACCTGTCAAACGAAGCTACGACGGAATTAACCACGTTTCAACCAATAAAGAAAAAAAGGAAAAAAATGCGATGAAGCAATCATACTTCCCTTATAGCGTTAACCTAATAGACGATGTGTAATTCGGTCAAATCTATTCGATGTTAATATATCTATATATATTAGCGCTGGTATCAAACCTACCACGTTCAAATCAAGTTGCAAATAATACATATATAATTGTGGTCAAGTAGGACGGCGTAGTAATACGCATGCGGGTACAATGTAATATAAAATAGTAAGGTAGGTGATTGACGACTTTGATATTATAACGGATGGCATAAGATTTAATGTGAACCCTATACATGTATATAAGGTTGGTAGGCAGCGTGGGTAATTTTCAAAATTTAAAAGTTTGTCATAAGAAATAAGTACGAAAGCTATAGGCAGAAAATAGTATATCGTGAGGGGAGGGTGTATTAGTCATACTCACTATAGATATATATGTTGCATATGAGGGTACACGATAGCATGGAGAGTAATATGTATAATGTGGAAAAGTACCATTCCCTATTGTTGACAAGAATAATGATATAGTATCATGGGACCATGGTATAAACTCTATTTATGTCTTAATTAGGAATGAGTATATTTAAAAGGGCACAAACCTACATAGAATGAACATAATTAAACAATTATATTATGGATTCATTTATGTGTCAATCTCTTTTAATATGTATACACATAAGTATAAGTGTAATTTAATTTTGTGCCCAATTATCTCATAGGATGAGGTACCACTAAATGCTAGGAGGTATATAATTATGTATTCAATAACCAATATATCTATACTTCTCTGTGTATTATATGTGGTTTTAATACCTTAATAAAATATGGCTCTAGGCAATTATATGGGTATACAAAAATGTTACAAATCAAAAGAAAATGTGGTAATGAACGGACATGTTTTCGCAGCATTAAATAGACAAAGAGTGTAAAGATAAGAGAAAAAAAAAAACATATCCGCAAAGAAGCATAGAATATATCTGAAGAAGATGTAGAAAAAATTATTTCTTTTCCTAAAAGGCGGGAGTGTGACAAAATGGTATCGGGCCCACTAGTTACAACCAATTTAGAGTTTGTGTTTTTTGCTCACCTTTGATTATTCATTTACTTTGTTTTACGAAGTTTTATCAACATTGCTAATACGTATTTGTAAGTGTATCACAGTTGAAATGGCTGAAGGTGAAGGATTGTATGTGGATACGCAAAATGAATTTGCTACTCCCGAGATCCCAATGCCCCCGTGCGGCTATGTTGCACGGAGATGCAGAGTTGGCGGGCGAGAAGCCGGAATGACTTGTTGTCATCGGCCCGGCCAAGGAGCGGGAAAAGCTCATCGAGAGAACTAACCTCCCGGAACGCGGGGAGGGGTGAAGGTTCGAGGAAAGAGGGAAGATGGATGAATCGATGAGGATGAGGGTACCGCATAGACGACGATGTAAACGAGAAAAGAGAGTTACGGGGAGGAATTTAGAAAGATCAAACGCCTTCCTATGATGGAGAGAAGGAAGAGGATGCGAAGCTTGGTTGTTGAACATGATCAGTATTTCCCAGTATATGAATATGAGAGGTAATGCGAAGGCTAGACTGTTGTGTATCGGTACAACGAGGAAGGCCACACTATGGTGGGAAGAAAACGAAAATGGTGCATGCCATTGATGAAAAAACGATTACTTGGGAAGATTTTAGGCTAAGTTCAAGAGTCGCTATTTGAATGAACATTATTATGATGATAAAGCAAAGAATTCCATGAACTTAGGTTAGGGCAGCTCCTTATTGATGAGTTTGTCACTAAGTTTACTAATTTGAGGTATGTTCCTTACATTAGAGAAGAAAAAGGCGAGTGCAAAGGTTTTTAAATTGTTTGCCTACTAGTGAGAGAAAATTGAGTTTGACAATCCAAAGACCATGGATGAAGGCATTAGAAAAGCGAAGACTATGTTATCAACAGTTTTAAAGGTAAAGGCGCTTGAAGAGTTGGACGACGAGTTGAGTTCGGAAGGAAGAGACCAAAACCAACATATTTAAGGAATTTTGGTAGAGATCATCGAAGGAAAAAAGTTGACAAACCAAAGGAAAGTCAAGCGCACCAGGTCCAAGTGGCTTCAAAACCGGTAGAAAGGGAACAGTGAAAAGGAAGACGGGTAAAATAGAGGCCTCGACTCTTGAAATTTGTGGAGAACCCCATATGATGAGGAGCGTGCCCCCATCGAAATATCCACATGATCGAGCGGAGAAGCGAGAGGCAACAACGCGTCAATGACATCGCAGAAACATACCAACCATCGGTGCGGCCACGGAAAATCGACAAGCGAGAACATCAAGCTTGGTGGAAATGGATGGTAAGATTTACGACCTGCATTCTTGTTTTGATTGATCGGTGCTTCTTTGAGTTACATTAGTCTGGAATTGTGGAAAAATGTAAGATTAAACACGAAAAATTTCAGCGAGTCCTGGTTGATGCAATTGTGCACTTTGGAACTAAAAGAAACGTCACCCACAAGGTTGCCCAAAACAGCAAGCTGAGATGAATGGGTTCTCAACGAGTAAATGCGAACATATTGCCATTAGGATCCTATGATGTTCTTTGATAGGGATGGATTAGGTGGAAAAGAAAAGAGCCTTGATGAGCTGGCAGAATAAAACTTTCCATTGTGTAGATGAGGAAGGTAAACCTTTTTGAAATGAAACTTGTGCAAAATAGGATAAATATCGGCATTACGGTGAAAAAAATAGCTTTGAAAAGAAATTGCAAGTCTGCTCAGGTACATGTAGAAATAGAAACCGACAAACGAAGATTCTTGGAGGCTATACAGATGTCGAGAGAATTTAAGGAAATTTTCCCAAGGAAATTCCCCATCTTCCCCCTCAAAGAAGAAATTGATTTCTCTTATGGATAAATGTGAGAACTGCACCTATTTTGCGACTCCTTATGGAGATGAGTCCTCGATGATGGAATTGAAAGTCACAGTGCAAGAACTATTGGATAAGGGTTATATCGGACAGTGTGTCTCCATGGGGAGCACACATTGTTGTTAAAAGAAGGATGGAGACCTTTAGGATGTGCCAACTGACTATCGGCAGAAATTTGAATAAGTTGACCATAAAGAATAGATATCCACTTCCTAGAATATTGATGATGTTTGATCAAGTGCGAGTGCCTCGATTTTTCAAGATAGACTTAGGTAGTTATCACCGGCTCGGAATTAAAGAAGAAGACATTAGCAAAACGGCATTTCGAACCGGAGTATGGGCATTACGGGTCGTAGTCCTACCTTTTGGTTTGACAAATGCTCTGCCACCTTTATGTGTTTGATGAACGATTATTGAATAAGTATTTGGACAAATTTGTTCTTGTGTTCATAGATGATATCTTAGTCTACTCCTAAAAATGAAGAAGAACATAAGGAACACACGAGAATAGTATTGCAAACTTTGAAAGAAAATCAGCTATATCATGAAAGTTCGGTAAATGTGAATTTTATAAAGATAAAATTCAATATTTGGGGGATATCATCTACGAAAAGTTGACGGTTGACCTAAAGAATAAAAGCCATTAAGGAATGAGTCCCCACCGATGTTACGGCGATGCAAGATCATTTATGGGAATGGCCGAGGCTATTATCGCGATTTGTGCAGAGATTTTACATATAGCAAATCCTATAACATCATCACAAAGAAAGGGTGTTAAGTTTTGTATGGGCCGAAATGTCAAAATAGTTTCGAACGGTTGAAACAAAAGTGACTTGACACCTATATTAAAATTGCTGATCTTGATAAAGGTTTGTGGTATGTACGGATGCTTGCGAGAGAAGGGCTAGGAGGAGTATTGTTGCAAGAAAATTCGGTGATTGCCCATGAGTCAGGAAATTGAAAACTCATGAACGAACTATAGTGCATATGATTTGGAATTTGCGGTGGTATTCATGCTTTAAAAATGTGGAGGCACTATTTGTTGGAAAAGTTTATATTGATAGTGAGTCATGTCGGTCTCAAATACTTTTTCTCCCAAAACTGATCTAAATGTAAGGCAAACCGGTGTTTGTCTTTTCTAAGTGAATTTGATATGGATATAAAGCATATCAAAGACGAATAAAGTTGCGTGCTTTAAGTAGAAATGCTTGTCCATATTTAAATAGCATGGGGAGTAGTGCCGGATGAAGATAGAAGAATTGGTGGGAGAAAGCGGCACAACAAGATCCGGCTATGAAGCCCTCTTAGTGAGATTACGGAAAAGGGATAACACAGTTATACAAAAATCCACAAGGGCTACTCTATTTCAAAAAACCGGTTGTATATTCCAAATATAGAGTCATTGAAAAGAGAAATATTAGATGAATACCACAAACGACCTTATGCGGACACCCGGGGTACCGAGAAAATGTTAACGGTAACCAGAAAAGAAGATGTTCTGGCCGGGAATGAAGAGAGATGTGAGGCTATACGAGCAAATATATGGAGTGTCAGCGGCCAAAAGTTCGAGCATCGACACACCCGACGGGGGCATTAAATCCTCTACCAATTAAGAATGGAAATGGGACACGGTCTCCATGGATTTTATAATAGGACTACCCAAGACTAAATATCAACATGATTCGGTAATGGTGGTAGTAGACACTTTAACCAAGTGCTCACTTTATACCCGGTAAAATCTACCTTTGGAACAACTCGGGTAGCCAATGTTTCTTAAAAGAAGTAGTAGACTCCATGGAGTTCCCAAAGTGATTGTCTCGAGCCGTGATGCTAAGTTTATAGCGACATTTTGGAAAGGATTGTTTGCGGGGAATGGGTCTGAGACTGAATTTTAGTACGCCTATCACCCACAAGCAGATGGGAAGACGAGAAAGGACAAATCAAATTTTGGAAGACATCACAACGTATGTATGTGATGGATAGACCATCAAAGTGGAAGAGTATTTACATCCTGGTAAGAGTTTGCTTACAATAATAGCTACCAATCCTCTATTAAGATGAGTCCCTTTGAGGCACTCTATGGGAGGAAGTGTCGTACTCCACTTAATTTTGAGTCAACCGGAGGATAAATTGGTGTTGGGACGATACTACAAGAAATGGAAAGAATTGTCAAACGATACGAAATATAAGGACGGCCATGAAAATGACAGAAGAGCTATCTTGATAAGAAAAGATGAGAATTCCAAGTGGGGGATCATGTGTATTTTGCGCATTAAACCCAAAGAGCACACTTTATGCGAGGGAGTTGTGCAAAACTTGCCTTTAGATATTGTGGGCCTTTTGAGGTGTTAGAAAGGGTAGGACCGGTGGCTTACAGGCGGCCTTACCACCTCATGTTAGAGTGCATAATGTATTTCATGTTTCATTATTAAAAAGATATGTGCATGATCTTTTGCTCACATAGTTGATTGGAATGTTGTCTACCGAATTGGAACCGAAGGGGAGTTTAACGATACACTTCAAAATATTGGAGCGGAAGAAATTAGATTGAGAAACGAACGGTGGTCGGAGTAAAGGTGCGTGGAAGCACTTTCTCCTTCGAGAAACCACACAGGAAGGGAAGGCTGAAATGATGGAGAAATATCCATTTTTTGTTTAAATAAACTCTAGTATTTGAATAAGCACACCGAGGACGGTGTTTATTTTCGAGAGGGGGAATATGTAACACCCCCAATTTGTGTGTTGAATTTTAAAAGTTAGACATTTGAATTTTAAATCTAATGGGGTGAGACCTAAGGGATGACTATGATGTGAATGTATTTGCATATTTATTTGAGGAAATAAATAAAATGATTGTGCATTTGACCAAAAATTGAGATCACTTGCCAAAATCCATGAGGATGGATAAGGCAACAAATCCCCAAAAAAACTTTCAAAAATCCTTGAAAGAAATTTATTTAGATTTAAGGAGAAATCTAAAATTTCCCCAATGAAGAGGAGTAGGTGGGAAGGTGAGAGAAAAGGCAGGAAAAAACGAGAGCTTCGCGGCTTTAAGGAATTTTGAGGGAAGCCTAGGCTAAACGGGGAAAGAAAGCATCTGCCTAATGCGGACAGAATTAGAAACATGCTTTAGGGTATGAGCTTGATAAATTTCCTAGGCCAGTTAGAGGTTCGTCTGTGCTAGGAGGTGATCTGCTCGGGGGGTGAGTCACAGGAGACAAAGAGGACTCTAAGGTTGGGAGGAGTTGGTCATTTTGTTGTGGTATGTTTTGAAACTATTGCTATTATGTACGATATCGGTATGAATTGGCTACATATGGATTTTTAATTGATGCAAAACAAAGTGATACATTTAACAAAATCTATCATTGGGTATTCCTTCCGGTTGTTTAGTTGTAGATGGAAATCTATGAAGTAGAAACAGCAGAACCTCTAAACCCTGTTGGTTTAAATCTGAAGTTTCATAACCCTCATAGACACTAAAATATTTATTGTTCTGTAATAGCTACAAAGGATATTTTATGCCCTTCGAAATAGAAAAAAAAATGTCCATAGCATAAATGATGATGTGGCTGAAACATAACTGAACTGAAAACCAACTTCCTCCAAGCTTATGTAATGCTTGATATTCTAGTCTCTCGCTAATATTTTATCATATCTTGTATTTCTTGAGAAGTACTAGCGTTGCCAAGTTATTTGCAATACATTAAATCTTACCTAGGAAATCTAGAATTTATCTATATTATATGAAATAATTTAGGTAATTTTACATTTGATGAAAATGGTTACATAACAAAGCAAATCTAACTAACAACGAACTATACCATTCCAAAGTTCTATGGAATATGTCTAACGATAAGTAGATTGTTTTACACCTTGCAATCTACATTGATAAAAGAATTACGATTGTTTCAATAAAAGCGTATCGATACATATATTGACCGTATACTATACTTGCATGAATTTAAGAAGCCGGTATTTTGAGGATGCAAATACAGTACAGGCATGAACGCCACGTCAGTTAAATTTGGCTGCTCTTACTTCTTATAGTGCAAAACATAACCTGGGTCGACACGCATTCCCAAAACATAATAACATTAAAATAATTCTAAATTGTAGTAACATTAAAATAACTCTAAGTTACCCATGCGGTAATGCGGTCTTGTATAGGGCCATATAACAACTATGTATATTGGCAAATCGAAAGATGCGCGCGAGAGAGGCCTTGTTGTTAGAAGGTTTTGTAGAAGCACTATTAACATATATTCATCAATTCGGTCGAGCTTACACCACGGTTGTGGACGAGTTTTCCACCCATAGTGGCGTAGATACGTATGGCTTTCGAAACTCTCAGCGAGAAAACCACGCGGCATTGTGGTGGTTGTGATCTCAATTCCTACATGTATGAAGAATACGCTGACATGTATGACACAGCCTGCCTATATATATAAAACCTGTGTGATAAACATTAGGGGTAAACCTACGAAAAGGCGATAAATAACGACTTAAATAGAAATCAACGATTTCTCCAGTCGCTTCGAGCAGGCATAGCGATTCGATTTTCGATTCAACGAATGGGATTTAGGAGATTTAAAAGAAAAGTTTAATAGGCATCTATGAAAGCAAAGTGGGTATGACCACTCTCGAGGTGGAGAACGAAAACACGAGAGAAGGAAAAGCACCAACGAATCAACTTTGCGTTAACTTAAAACCATATACACGAAGTACTTCGCAGGCCGGCATTTTACCTGCGGGCCCTTATCGGTCACAGTAGCAGGTATACGAAGCCCAAGATAAAAATAAGTGTTCACAAGCCAATGCGTGATGGCCGCGGCCTCACCGTCGGGGATGCAGATGACGCATATCAGAGAAATGAGCAGTGCCAGGGCGCCAAGGAGGACAACGAGATATTTAGCATCGGTGTCTAGCAAGTAGATGACCCAATAAGAATACGAAATTTGACCCGGAAACAGCGTATCGCCTCAAATTGCCCGCACTTATAAATAACGAGAATAGATTTTATCCTCCCTCTATAGACATTGGATCGGGGTTACGCGAAATATAAAGATACGAGAGAGAGTAGGCTGGGTAAGCATTCGAATTGAACCAAGAGCGGGGTGCTGCGAACGCGGTCGAGAGAGACGCGTCCAATCGCTGCATTGTCTCGGGCTGTCGATATGCTACCGATTCGGCGCTGCGATTTTCGCATAGTCAACCACCCATATACCATTAATAAAACAACAAAGTGAGTGGAGAGGAAAAAGGGGGGGGGGTTGCTCATTAAGCAAAAAAAAAAAAAAAAAACCTAATCGGCCATTTCAAGAGGCTATAACGACGGAAATACGGAGGTGAGGAGAGAATGCAAAGTATACGGAGTGCGTGCGAGGTAATAGAAGCAAGGTGAGTTCACGAAAAGGTACGAAATCGCTCGATGAGTCTCATCGGATACCATCGTCGATTGTGAGGACAACGAGCAACGTACTTTCGACCTCTGTCTAAACCTCTCGCTCAGCGCATAGTTTACACCTTAACAAACCTTGCTAACGTAGTCGGCATGGGTTATGTGCGATCCACGGAACCGATCTTGTACCCGAGCTGCGTACGCTCTAGGATAAACGGTACACCTACCGTGAACTCTCGACGCGTGAGTCGAAATGGCGACCTCCTTTGGTTGGTGGCGGGATAGAGAGTAGCGCGGCTACCAGCATCTGCCACGACGCCCGGTTCGACGACACTATAGGCATAATGAGGCAGTTACACATCAAAACGAGAAACTGCGACGAATTAACACGTTCAACCAATAAAGAAAAAAAGGAAAAATGCGATCGACGATCATGCTTCATGGCGTTAACTAATGGAGCCGATGTGCCAATTCGGTCAAATGTATTCGATGTTAATATATCTATATATAATGCATGTTATCAAACCTACCACGTTCAAATCAAGTTGCAAATAATACATATAAACCGGGACGGTCAAGTAGGACAGCGTATTAATACGCGTGCGGTACAATGTAATATAAAATAGTAAGGTAGGTGATTATGATAGCACGATATTATAACGGATGGCATAAGATTTAATGTGAACCTATACATATATATAGGTTGGTAGAGCGGCGATAAGGTCGCGTTACAAATTTAGGGTTTGTCATAAGAAATAAGTACGAAAACTATAGGCCAAAAATAGTATATCGTGAGGGAGGGTGTAATAGTCATACTCCCTATAGATATATATATTTGCATATGAGGGTACGTGGCATGGAAGAGTAATATGTATAATGTGGGAAAAAGTACCATGCCTATTGTTGACAAGAATAATGATATAGTATCATGGACCATAGTATAAACTCTATTGTATGATGAGAATGAGGTATATTCAAAGGGCTCGACCTGGGGTACATACATAGTCCATAAACGATTATATTATGGATTCATTTATGTGTCCAATCTCTTTTAATATATTATACACATAAGTATAAGTGTAATTTAATTTTGTGCCCAATTATCTCATAGGATGGGAATATACCTAATTATAGGAGGTATATAATTGTATATTCAATAGCTTAGAAAATATATCTATATATACATTGTATTATATGTGGTTTTAATACCTTAATAAAATATGGCTCTAGGCAATTATATGGGTATACAAAAAAATGTTGCAAATCAAAATAAAGTCTGGTAATGAAACGGACATATTTGCCAGCATTAAATAGACAAAGAGTGTAAAAAGAATAAGAAAAAAAAAACATATCCGCAAAAACATAGAATATGTCTGAAGAAGACACGAAATTTTTTTTTTTCTTTTTCTTTTCCTGCTGAAGGTGTGACACCATAGGCACTATTCAAGCAGTTAGGCAACTCTATTCAATCAATATAGAAAAGACCAAAAATGAGAAAACTAATATATATGATAAGTCATTGAGCATTCTCAATAGAGCGTTGATCGGTGAAGATGTGTGGAAAATGGCCCTCTTAATAGGTTCCGAGTCGGATATGCTTCCTAAAATTCACCGGCTAGAGAAGGAGATCCATGACTTCATTGACCTGAAGTGCTCTATCCAACTATCTCTTGAATTGAAAAATATCATATCAAAGTTCAAGAATCTTCACCATCTATACGAGTTGGAGGCGGTAGATGAGGAAAACGTGAATGAAAAAATTGTTCAGGGCTCACTAATCTCGATGAGAATTCCATGATGCTACAATGGTCGGTCACGATACTATGTTTGATGGAGCTTTTGATGAATATCCTACTTCTAATTGTAAAAGCTGCGATAAGTCGTTGTTTGTGGTTGAAAAAAATATTGGTAGTTTGAAGAGGATTTTCTCTAGAGAAGGGTGTCTATCGTTCGGTATTGAAAAGGTATGGAGATGTGCTTAGCCCCCAGCATTATTCCTCTCCAATGATAAAGAAATGAAGGTATTGGGGTTTCTGTTGTTATACCATTTTTTGTTTAACTCTGAAAAGCAGTCTTTTTTACATTTTCATTAATTTGTAAATTTTGATTCTAAGAAATTTATCTTTATTTATGGTACTTCTCAAAATGATATCATTTTTATCACGGTATCACAATCCCCAAACCTGAAGGAAATTTTAGAGGCTTGTGTGGGAGAAGATTGTTCGGAAACAAGAGACACGAATTTCAAAATGTTGAGGATGCGAGATGAAACGGCCCTACGACAACATTTTCTCGAGCAGCGAACTCTTGTGGTGTTGGATGATGTACGGTCTAAGGCAATTTTGGAAAAATTGTTATTTGAAGTGAAAGGTTATAAAACCCTTGTAAGTACCGGGATCATTCTATTATCCGCACGACAAACTCTACGAGGCTTTATGGTGCCATTGCTTGGATGATGACGATGCTACGCAGCACCTGCTTTTGGGCTTTGGGCAGAAATCAATTCTAGGTAATGCGGAAGGAGCGACTAGTCGCGCTTGAGGTATGTCTCTTTATTATTGGAATGTTATTTATATACGATATATTACTATTCAAGTCTAATAAGTAGTAAAATTAGTGGTTATTCAAGCTTATTGGAAAAATATTCATGCTTTCGACAATGTTTTTTTTGTGCATGTGTTTGGTTAGTTTTCCACCTATAGAAATTCCACTTAGTGTTGTTGATGTATGAATCACGGAGTGCAAAAGCGAATGTAAAGGCACACCACTTGCTCTAATGGTGATTGGAAGCTCTTTGCAAAGGGTCATGCTGTAGTCGGTGTGGGAAGAGTGCAAAAACAAGCTACTGAAATGGCAAACCAATATCATATTATTACAAATAAGGGCTTCTTAGATACTTGGAGACTAGTGTCGATGTCCTAGACGAAGAAGCACGAGGAGTGCTTCTTAGATTTGGGGTCATTTCCGGAGATAGAAAAAATCTCGGTGGATGCATTGCTAGACATTTGGGTTTATGTGAAAGATGGAGCGGCATGATTCTTTTTTGTCATCTTATTAGAACTTACAAGTCGGAATGCATTGAGAATTTAACAAAACAATCTCAGTAAATATTCTTTTTTGGTCCAAGCACTTTATCTTAGTTTCCCTGTGTCACCAATATTGTATTTATCTTGGAAATTGGATGCGGTAGAAGCCAAGCAATCGATCATGGCCGGTGCTTTAAAAATTTGTAATTTTCTTAGCATGATGTAATGCGAAACTTGTAGCCCTATATTTGGCATCTGGAAACGATGTAGTTCGTAGGAAGAGGTTTTGTTTGCTAAAAAGGAGGAAAATTTTTCCGGAAAATGGGATCTACTCGGGATCAAGCTTTTCATGCCCAGTTGTTTCCATTCACACGGGTGAGTCAAAGATTATATTAGGAATTTTTACGTACGGCTGTGGTCTTGTGTTTCATCCTAACAAAGACATTTAAATAAAAAAGGATAATGAATGACCCATGCATGGACACATTAGGAACCGGTGAACCTTGCAAAAAAAATCTTATGGCGTTTTTATCACAAATGGCTATTTTAATCATTTTCTCTCAAGCGCACTATCCACTCACCAAATTATTTGAAAAATTATGCTAATTACTTACCTTTAAAATCATAAAATTCTACATATTCCCAAAATTAGATATAGCTATAATTAATAATGTACCATAGGATACTTTTTTCTCTAGGTTTCTCATAGACAAAATGCTCAATTTTGCCTACTTGAGGTTCTAAGAAGTGGCAGGCTTGGTATTTTTGCCACTTAACATCAAAGGTGCTTGGAAGCTCTTTGCGAGTCAACCTACGGCCCGACATGGGAGAGTGCAAGAACAAGATTTCAAATGGAAAACGAATACTTGATTATCACAAAGAAGGGCTTCTTAGGTGCTTGGAGACGCGTGTTGATGTCCTAGTGAAACACGAGAGTGCTTCTTAGACTTGGGGTCATTTCCCGGAGGATAAGAAAAATCTCGGTGGATGCATTGCTAGAAATTTGGGTTTATGTAAGAAGATGGAGTGGCATGATGCTTTTGTCACTCTTATTATTATAACTTGCAAGTCGGAATCTGATGAGATTTAACAAGTAATCTCGGGGGAAGGCATTCTTTGTATTTGTTGTTTGCTCAAGCACTTTGTCTTGGCTTCCTTTGTCTTACACTTATTGTGTTATCTTGGAAATTGGATGTAGTAGAAGCCAAAGAAATCGATTATGGCAGTGCTTGAGCTATACTTTTCTTGGCATGATCTAATGAAGACACGGCCTATATTTGGCATCTAGAAATAGTATAGTTCGTAGGAAGAAGGTTGCTTATGCCTAAAAAGGAGAGAAAATTTTCCAAGAAAATGGGGTTGCTCAAGGATCAAGATTTTCATGCCGGATCGTTTCCATTCACACGGAGTGAGGTTAAAAATATTATGTTGAGAATTTTTGCATCTGTTTCTGCAGTCTTTGTTTCATCTAACAAGATATTTAATAACAAAGGATGTGAAATGATTTGTCATGAATGTATTCTAGGATCTGATGACCTTACCAAAAAATCTTATGGGCCATTTTATCACCAAATGGATATTTTTAATCATTTTCACTAGAAATCGTACTGTCCACTCACCGAATCATTTTGAAAAATTATAAATATTTACCTTTAAAATCATAAAATTCTATATTCCAAAATTAAGACTAGGCTAGATAATAATATTTTGAATACTTTTTCTCTAGTTTCTGTAAAACAAAATAGCAATTTTCTACTTGGGTACTAAAGCAGGCTTGGAAAAGCTATTTATTTTTATGGAAAATTCACCATATTCATTCATTTACATTATTGGCTTAATTCTGAGATTTTATTGCATGTCACATGAATTTTATCCTACACCAAATTAATTTATAATGACTTGTATGATGTGTAGAAAAGATATGTAACAATATCTGGGTATTGTGGTATTATCAAAGATATAGAAAATATATGTAATTATTTCATAGTGTGTGCAATAACCCATAATAATCTAATTGAACTTTTCATATGTGGTTACTATATGCTGGGTGCAATTGGCTTGACCAGGTGGTGTGAGATGAATTTTCCTCAAGCGAAGTTTTGGTTCTACTCTTTTGCAGAAAACACTTTCTTCCATCATTTTTGGCTCAATCGAAAGGTAGAAAGTCCTCATAATAATTAATTATGGGTCCAAGAGAAGCGTCGGTGAATGGTTTTACTAGCCTTATCTTCATACTCATCTTAAGACTATTCACTTGGAGAAGTTCTGATGTTTACGCAAGAACACGGTAATGTCTTTGAGAACTTAGAAGATATCTTTGAGCTTACGTGAAGGGCAGAAGTATGTCCGAGGCTCAATAACATTAAAGCACAGAAGCACCTGTGCTAGTTACAAAACTTAGACCACTATTGTGATTTAGAGGAGATGCCCCCTGGTATATGTGACACGTTTTTCATTTGAGAAGTGGTCTATCTCCTGTACCACCTTAATCCAAAGTTGCACAGTGACTTGGGGAATCTCGGATCTTTAAAAAATTTTAAGAGGGTATTTTCATGTTTAGGTATGAAAGAGCTTCCGGCATCTTTGGAAAGCTTGGGGGGGAAATATCTGGACATTTCGCTATGTGAGTTCCTAAAACTGGGAAGGAGACAGACCAACTAAAGCTTCAAAGAAGCTGACATGAAGAAATATATCATTTGAGAAGTTGCCTACCATCAGTTGGAGGTCTGGAAATTTCTGCAGTTCAGTCAACCCTAAAGCTTCCCATAATGCTATATTTAAACTTAGATCCTGAATTTGATTTAAAGAACTTCCCCAAATTATGTGACATCTTGATTCAAAATCGTCCCCATCACTATTTATACCTTCTTCAAAAGTTTCACGATGACTTGAGAATCCTGAGATATTTAAGAATGTTAAGGATTTTTGCATGTCTGGGTACGGAAGAGCTTTCGGCCTCTATTGGAAAACTTGGAAAGAACGGAATATACGGACATTTATTATCCAAGTGTCTAAAAGAATTTCCGGAAGGGAGATAGGACAACTAAAGAAACTCGAGCTTGACATGAAAATTTCTCATTTGAGCGCTAAATACTGGAGTTACAGTGCAAAATGTATCTAAAACATGTTATATGTGATGAGAATATTGGACAACAATGAGGCACGTATCCTTTCTCTGCCATCCCGAAGCTTAGAGTTGGAAATTGTAGATGCACACTTCAACCTAGATTGGTTGGATGCTTGATATCCTACCTGTTGACAAGGGGTTGAGTCATGCTGCGGCAAGAGATCAAGAAGACATCCTACAAATTCAGCAAAGACGACAAGTGATTAAGGTCATACGCTACTAGAGATCGAGGCAAGCCATTTTTATTTTCCCCTCAAATATTCAAATCATAAATTGGTAATAGATCGAGAAGATTTTATTTTCCTACGGTAAACACATACACACACTCGGATAATTGATGACAAATGAAGACTACGAAATCTTGATTTCAAGGGTAGAAATTAGAATGCATCTCCATGTTTGCATTCTTGTTTAATGATCTAGGTACGATGGTATTTTCGTGTGTCTCGAAGAAATATTGAATTTTGTGAAATTGTTTTGCCTTGTTGTATCTAGTAATCTTCTCTTGCTTCCGATTCTTTGGTATCTATTATTGAGCTTTGAAGTGATGAGCCATATATATTCCTCTTCTCTCATGGAAATGTCTTCTGATCGTCCTTCGTTTCCTATGAAGCCCCTTTTATCTTGAATGTTTGTCAAAATTGTTCTTGTCATTGGTTCTATCTAGTCATTATATCTTGCGTATGATTATTGACCTCTATTATTGGGTTTTTGGAAGACCGGTCATTCTTATCTTGTATTCCTTTGCATTTCAAATCATTTCAAGTTGGCATTTTTTTCTTTGTTTGATATCCATCTTGTCCTGTATTTTTCTGTTTGATGGTTTTTAGGTGTTATTGAGTTCTCCATCTGGGTTCTTGCTAGATTCTTGCCCTTATTTTGGCTTTTCTTACTTTCTCTCTTTTTTCATATGCTTGAGAGTGCACATAAAGTAAGTGATATAAGTGATAGATTGGTATAAGATTTTTATATTTTTATATTTTATTTAATTTTTATTCAAAAAACTGGTGACTTAAGAGACGGGGCCGAGCCTTATTGTTGGATGAAAAACGATCTTCTCACAGTGGGATAGTAAGAAAGGCGATATTTTTTTTTTCTTTTTTTAATTGCATGTCTAGAATTAAGAAGTACTCCTGCGAGATACGGTTGTGTGGTATTATTTAAGAACTTGTCATATTATCGAGACTCATTTCCTCATATATAAACTGTGACTTTTAGAAATTGTGACACCAAAATGTATATACTATTAAAACATCAAATTTATAGCAATGAGACTTATACTACTATGGAATTCATAGAATGAGGTTGTTGTAGTTATGTATTAGCACTGAATTGAGCTAGTTCAAGGCTTGTGTTGCCATAGAAATTAAGTGCCTCTTGATATACTTTTTCTATGAAATGTTAATGCGGTTTTAATCTAAAAGTGCACATGATCATCCATTATTTAGACCTGAAGAACTATGGCAATGATCACATCAAGCTGAACATTGCAATGATCAGTGTCACTATCATTATTTTTCCCTTAATTGCATGGCCCTAAAACTCATAATTTTCCTAAATTTATTTACTCCTATATGCAATTTTGGTCATTTTGTTAACTATGGATTTTCATCTTCTAGGTTCACTTCATGTTTTCTTTGTGTAGAAAAAAGTCATTGTTTTGGACAAGATTTGGTGAGTCTAAGGAAGTTTATTCTTGGTGTGAGAGGCTTGGAGATTGTCACTTTTGGTGGATTGATTTTGAATTATTACGAGTGAAAGTGTCCCAGAAGAACAAGAAACATGTTTATATCATTTGTATCAAATCGTGGATGTTGGGCCATCTATTTCTAAAGAGCTCTCTTGTTCATACAACAAGCTTCCATAATCCGGTAATTAGCATTGGGTATGCTCCGGGTGGTAGTAACTAAAATGGTTAGAAAGCCATGATGTTGCGATCAACTTTGTCTATGATGATTTAAGTACTTTGGTTCATGAAGGATTGCCCAAAGCAATAGGCAGATCCAAAGGATCCTTTTTTGTTGAGTTTTTTTAATGCGGCTTGCAATGTTGGCATTCCTTTGGATAAGTGAATTTTTTTTTGTATCCGGCCCTCTTTTATTCAAATTTGATAAACGGACACAAAAATAAGCCAATTTTGAACATATCATACCATGAGTTTAGGACTACCAGTAAATCATCCGGCTTTGGTGGCACCATCCAGCCCTGCTTGTGTTCGTGGGACGTTGGAGAGTACTCACTCTAAATCTGGTTATGCGTGTGTTCACCTTGCATTGAAGATTCATTGAGGAATGGATGTTTTACTATCCACATGTGTTTGCATTATATTTGATAAGACGAGGGGACACTCACACTATTGGAAGACCTACGATTATTAACACTAGCTTGTGGAAAACATGATCTTGCATGACTTCTATGAAATTGTTCTTTATAGCAGTGGGTCCTACATCTTTATTTCTCGATTTCTTTGATTGGTTCCAATATGTTTAAGTTGGGTTATTGAATCTTTAGGCGACACCAATGACCTCATTTATTGGTTGGTCTTGAAGTTGTGAAAATGCGAGGATTGATAAGTGTGCAATGATGAAACAATAGAATAAGATAGACATCAATTTCAATACACATATCTTTCTTAGCAATATTGGATAAGATAGACAACAATTTCAATACACATATCTTGTGGCAACTATTGGATCTCTTCAAAAATCCTAGACATTTCTAACTGCAACATTTTACGCGATGGTGCAGTACTTTGATCTATAAAATAAGTTAATTTATAATTTTTTTTTAAAATTATCTCGCTATATTAAAATTTATGTTTCATATTTTTAAAGATAACTGGTTGGCGTTATGGTTCTAGATACCGATCCCATTGTGTTTATTTTCGAAGTATCTGCTTACCTTATAGATTATCTTACCTAATCGTACAGGAGAAATACTTGCCTTTTTTAAAGTACGGACTAAATGACAACTCTTCAGCGGTGTATCCGAAATAGAAAAACACTGTTCGACAAGTTGTGCTTGCGTGGCAACGCATGCTGACAAATTGCATAAGGCTGGATGGATTACGATGATAAAACTGCGAACAACAGATTTCAACAAAAGTTGTGGCACTTCATCGTACAGAGAGAACAAGTTGCCGGCATGTCGAGAGTTAATAGCTTGGTTTGTCCATTATGTGTACTCTAAATACAAATAGCATATGGGAGAGTAGAAGAAGACGGAAGTCCACTTTACTCCAATAATGAGTGTGGTTGCTTTACAATTTGTAAGCCCGCATCATGTGCAGCAAGTTGGGTGTGCTCCGGCTGTCGTCCATCCCTCCCTACCTCCGTCTTCGATAGAAGCTTCCGTGAAAACGTCGCTAAAATTGTCCAAGGCATATGACTTGTTGTCACTCGTTCAATCTCATCAATGAGTATCATATAAAGTCTAAATACTCTTAGGATTTGCTACTGTAGATGACGAGGCTCCAACTCAGTAGATTCCAGTTAGAACAGGGGGCCCTGGTGAGGATGGAGAGATGTTAGTGGCCATTCAACATTAGACATAATAATTTGTTTTACTTGTTTACTAGTTCATACCAAAAATTTCAAATTGAGTAGAATCATTTTTAAACATTTTATAATAGAAACATAATTTTTAATGATATGTACGTAAACCAATTTAAATAACATTATATATATATATATATATATATATATATATATATTAAGTAGATATCGACATCAATTAGTTAATATAAATTTTCAAATAGTTTATTTAAATCTTGTATTGAAATATTTTTAAGAAAAGTATAAGATTTAAACATCTTGAACAATTTTCTTATTTTATAATTATTTTAACAACATTTAGGAGACATTATTTTTCTATTTAGATAGTAATTTTTATTTTTTATTTAAATAGTCCTCTTTTCCTACTTGTAGAATAAGCCTCTAAGCTCAAAAAATAATCAGCTGGACCTAGTGGTTTGTTGTGATAAAGATGAGATTGAGACTCTAAGATTAAGTGTGAGATCCTACTATTTGGGAATGCTTCAAACCACATGGTAGTATGAAATACTATATCTATGAGGTTCTTTTGAATAAATGGTGTGTAGTGTGTGGAGTGTTTGAACACTCTCCATGTAACTCACCTCAAGATCCACTTAATTGGTTCTTCAAGCTCGGTGACTTTGTTTGTTCATAGAGAGAGCGGTGTGCGTGGATTCCATTTATCGTGGAGCGAAGATATCAAATTGAATTTTTGTTTTTGTCTACGTGGATCCATAACTTGCTTTTGATCCTTCTCAGTTGATCGTGGAGTCAATCCGATGGCTCATTGCCTCCGCAGTTTTTTATATCGTCCCAATGACCTTAATAAATCAAGTATGAAGATCGACGCCATCATGACAGAGCAGCTGAAGCAGCAAAAGAGCTGTTTCAGATGCTACAACAGCCTGTGTATTAGAACGCTAAGTCGATCTGGTGGATTGGCAGATCGATCCACGAGGTGTTTGCTTGGTGTGTGGACGGAAAAACCTTGGGACCCGTTGAGAAGGCACAACATATTATGGTTTCGGTGGTGTGAAAGCCGGAAAGAGTGATGCGTGAAGTGTTGCGTGAGGATTCGTTCGCTACATTGCAGCGCAGTGGAGCGTCGCTAAGAGGAAATGCGTTGGGGGGCTCAAGTGAGACCAGCTACAATCGAATCAAGTGTTTGATCAAGCTTTTTCTAATAGTTTGGAAGTGAGACGAGCTATAATTTTCCAATATGTCTATATTTTAGACAAATTTGACACTGATGATGTTTTTTCATGTGGCCATTTTGGAGACATTATTGGCATGGGTAATATTTTCAAGTTACAAAATTTCAAAAAAACAATTGATGATCATGAATATCAAGAAGCACAAAAATCTATCATGCAGATCTCTAAGTTGAAGACATCAGGGTTCTTCAAGCGAGGATGTAAATAGAATATATTGTTGAAGATCTGATCTTTGAACAATTAGACAAAAAGGATTGCGAGAAGAATTAAGAATAATGATGCTGATGTAGTGACTCTTGGGTGGAAAGAATCCAATATTCCACATCAAACATTTTTTTGATAGTGAGAAAAATTATACGACCAAGCTTGTACCCTGTTATCAATTAATAGAAATCAAGGTATAAAGAATGAAAAACTTACAATCAAGATCAAAGAGCACAAGTTTCAAAGAATTTTATCTTTGGGGAAGAAAACGTAAACATGAGAAGATGTGCCACTACCTCATGGCAAAGAAATGTGAGAATCAATCCTACGCTTCTGAATGAACAAACATGGACTATCAATCAGCCAAAATGAAACTTCCTACCAGAAGTTTTTTTTTTATGTACTATTGTAAACATAGATGATACCAAGACGAGACACATATAATACCAACACAATTATCCTTTCTCCAGCAAGGTGAGTGTTAGAATTAATGGAGAAAGCTAGACTTAGTTTTGTTGTGATAAAGATATGATTGAGACTCCAAGATTAAGCCTTGAATCTTACTAAAGAGTAGTTCAAGCCTCTTAGTGCTATTAAAACTATATATGCAAAATTCTTTGAATGAATAACAATATAGTGTATGGAGTTCTTAAGCACTCTCGAAGTAGCCTCACATGAAAATCCATAATAATTAGTTCTTCTTTTTATATTTAATTTGTAAATATAGTAAATTTGTCTGGACAATTGGAATCGAAAAAGCTTGAATGTTGTATGTTATTGCTGGGAATGGATCCATGCCAATTATATTATTTGGCTGTAAAATATAGTGAATTTGTGCAGATTATTTGAATGGAAAAATCTTTTTGGTTCACGTATTTCTATAATCCAGCTCGAATAATACGCATATATTTTTTTTTAGTTTTAATTTGGGATATTCGAATCATCATCAAAATTTTATACACTTTTATGTTCTCATTTTCATTGGACAAAGCATGAATTTATCTCTCGTAGGAACTTGAATGATTTAATTTCACACAAATAACCGAATGTGCAAATTTTTTTGGGCCGTTTGAGGAAAATTTGAAAATTTTATAGCAAAATTTAATACTTTGAAATTTTTTGCCTTACCAAATTTAAGATGAAAGTTAAACTTTATTTTGATTTAGAGAAATTTCACTAGCTATAAGCAAACCAAACAACATTTCGTGATCGAAGAAAGCGGTGAATTTCCTGTAAAATTGAAAATTTTATCATAACTTGATTATTGATACTCGTTATGCATATTATATTATTGCATCACTTCATAAAAAATAATTATAAAATGTTGAATGTTGTGGAACTAAAACTTGAAATTTTTGAGTATTGCAATAATTATAAAATGTTCAATGTTGAACTCAAACATATGACATTTGTACGATTTTTGATGCTTCAAAACTAGCTTTTAGAGCTTGAAAAGTTTCATTTTCTCTAATTTATTCATTGCTTGATTCATTAATTTTATTAGTGTTAAAACCTTTTCAAAAACTTCATAGAGATCTTTTTTTATGTTTTCCAGTGACAACTTGAAAATCTCTTATTGACATCCATAACTATTTAAGAACAATATTGTTCTCATTAATCCCACTATCATAGCTATTTAAAAATTATATGTGTTTTCGGATTAATCTCACTATATAACCATAGTAAGTAAACATGGATATTAAGTCTCCCCTTCTCTCATATAGTATATTTGTGATATATAAATTTATGATATTCTGGTAGCATTTAGCAAACATGGATATCAAAGTCTTCCCTTCACTCATATAGTATATTTATGTTATATATTAAATTTATTCTTAATATGTTATTTAGATTTATAAACTTATTAACAAATATTAAATATTTCATATTAAAATTAAAATTATTAGTATAATTATATATTAATTATTTAAATATTATAACAGAATTTTAAATTTGGAAGTTGGAAAACATTCGTTCCGTAAGTAAATTCGTAATAACACACACAATAGTTATATTCTAAAAATTAAAATTTAATGAAATATCTATTGAAATTTACATTCTGTATTTTTTAATAAGTATTTTTAACCTAAAAAATGTAAATAAAAATATAAATAATTATAAAAATATATGTATTTGTGATAAGTAAAATTAATTCATTTATTTAATTTAATTATTTAAATATATATTAAAATTACACGTCATATATTACAGAATAACCATTTAAAAGTAACTATGACATTCACTATGATAGCAACAGATGGAAAAAATATTGTTTTGATCGAAAATCCTTGTGTAAGAAAACAAAGCAATACCATTTCGTGAATAATAGTTTTTTTTCTATAAGAAATTTATCAACTATATATCATATTTTAAACTGGACCAGGTGCTACGGGAATGCGGTTTGGTTTTGAATGTAGCAGAAATTTGTTTCTATGCCAAGTATCCTCATTAAATAACATATTCGGGACTTAACTATCTACTTATTAAATAACTTATATTACAGACTTATTTTAATTTCTGCTACATAACCACAAAACTGTTTTAAGTTGTGCCTCTGAACATCGAACTTACATTGATTTTTTTCATTATGTTACGGTGGATTTGAGCATAATCTATTACTTATAAATTTCGAAGAGTTTTTAATTATACATAGACTGTTAAAAAAAGAAAATTAAACCTTTTTAAAAGTAGTCGAAAAAATCATATAAAACCATCATAAATTTGTTCGCGGTAAAATATTAGGAAGTGTATTTCTTAAGGTTATACCATGGTTGTATCCTAAAAGTTAGATGAAAGTAGGTACTACCATAATCACATTATTAATGTGGTTGATATACCTTTGATAAGCATATATGAAATAGATTTACAATCACATTTACCTAATTCACTAATGTATTTGATATATGCCGATAGACTTATATCCACCACTCACCATATATTTATCAAAATAATCATTATATATTGACAAATATAGTTACCAATATATATGTTACATATATCTACTTGTAATATATTAATAATATAAACTACATTGATACTATATATATATATATATATATATATATATATATATATATATATATATATATATATATATGATAATAAAATACTATTATTTGATTATAAAATATATAATAATAAAATATTATTAAATTTTTTTCGGTACATTAATAGTTATAACTAAAACTATCTTAAAATTAAAATATGTATAATACTAGGATAATAAGTATCCTCTTATAATAAGTATATATCTCGACATATATATATGAAGATTACTAATGATATAATCCAATAGAACTAACTAACCCCAATGGTCTAATATGAAGCAAGGAACTGGTAGAACCCAAGGGAAAAATATTAAAAAGCTAAAGTTATGAAGCCCAAGAGATCCATATAAAAAAAGAATAGATTAATAAAGTATAGGAATTAATATTTTAAATACAAATGAATGATAAACTCACATGATTATTAATATTATAAACTAAAGAGAACAATCAACTTTAGAGGCTAAGTATCATTATATTAATGAGTAAAAGCTATAAAAGGATTAATAAAGCCAATGGATTGATATTAAAAACCCAAAGAAATAAACCCAACGTATCAATAGGCCAAAGGATTAATATTAAAGTGAAAAAATTAATGACCCAAAAATTAATATTTTAAGCAAAAAATCTAAGATATTAATACATAACAATCAATATTTTAAACTCAAAAGATTAATACGCCAGAAGAAGTTATTAATATTATAAACCAAAAGAACGAATAAGCATGAGGTTTAATATCATAAACCAAACGAATTAGTGAACCCAAGACATAAATATTTAAAACATACACAACCAATAGAGCCAAGAGATAAATATTAAAAAAAAAAAAGAAACAAAAAAAGATTACTAAAGTCGAGGAATAAAGTTTTTAAACCTAATAATTAATATTTTAAATTAAATATATTAATAAACATGAAGACATTATTAATATTATAAACCAATAGAAGTAATAAACCCAAGGGTTCAATACTATAATAATTAATTAAACCCAAGGGATAAATATTAATATTATAAACCAGAAATTAATAAACCTAATAATCAATATTTTAAACTCAAGAGATTAATAAATAAGAGATTATTAATATTATAAATAAAGAAATACGATAAAGCCAAGGGTTTGATATTACAAACCAAAGGAATTGTGAACCCAAGTGATAAATATTAAAGGCATAAGTGATCAATACGGCGAGAGATAAATATTAAAAGTAGAAGAAATTAAAAAACCCTAAATTAATATTTTCATTAATATTATAAATGAAAATAACCAAATCAATCAAAGGGTTTCATATCATAAACCCAAGGAATTGGTAAACCCAATGGATATATTTTAAAAAATAAAAGGATAAATAAGATGAAGGGATCAATATGAAAAACATAGAATTAATAAAGCATGCAAGTTAATATCTTAAACAAAATGGTTTGATAAACTCGCATGATTATTATATTATAAACTCAAGGGAATGATATTAAACCTAAGAGGTCAATATTGAAAGCCTCAAGTATATAATAGCCACTAATAGCTGTAAACTCAAGGGAATGATATCAACTAAGTGTATTATAAACCTCAAGTATATAAAAAACTTGTAGATAAATACTATAAATCGTAAAATAAACATAGTTAGAGCCATGTTTGACTTAAACATTGAGACAATTATTTTCATGTATCTGAGGTTAGTTGAGAATGACCATGGTTTTCCATGGTTGATTTTTATATTGAGACAATCTTTGTTACAATGTGACATTCGACCATGGAAGACCTTGATTGACTATGACTAACTATGATTAACAATGGCAGCCCATGATTGATTTTTCATATAGAGGCAGCTGTTTTTCATAATCTTACATTGGACCATACAGAAGCTTATTATTAAAGTGTACGACTAATATTACCAGCAAGAATTAGAAAATTAAAGGATTAATAAACCTAATAATTAATATCTTAAACTCAAAACCTAAGAAATAAACAAACTAGAAATTAATAATTTAAACTCACGAAATTAATAAACCGAAGGGGAAAATTAGTATTATAAACCAAAAGAACTAACCAAACTGAGTTTAATATTATAAGCAAAAATTAGTGAACCCGAACAAATATTAATATTAGAAACCAAGACATTAATAAAAGCATAAAAATTAATATTTTAAATACGAAGATATTAATAAACGCCTTAAGATTTAATATTTTAAACTTAAGAGATTAATAAACCCAATGGGTTATTAATATTATTATAAACCTAAGGGTTAATATTACAAACCAAAGAAATTGGTGGACGAAGGGATAATTATTAAAGACCTATGGGATGAATATTAAAAACACAAGGTACAATAAACCCTAGGAATCAATATTATGAACCGAATTATTATAATCCCCAATGTTATAAATTGTAAATAGTAAACACAATATTATAAACCTTAATATTAAACCAAAAAATTACATAACCCAATATTAACCCCTAAGTATAGTATATATTAGAATCTATATTATAACCCAACATATTACACCATAATGTAAATCATAATATGAAAAGCTGAAAGATTAGCAACCCAAGGGATTATTAGTATTATAAACCAAATAACTAATAAAAACGCAAGGGTTTAATGTTATAAACCAAAGAGGAATCGGTGAACGAGGGGATAAATATTAAAAACGTACATGATCAATAATATGGGGTTGATACTAAAAACGAAAAAAGATTAGAATAAAAATTTTAAACTCAAGAACCTAAAAAAATTAATAAAACCCTAATCATTAATATTTTAAATTAAATAGATTAATAAAACGAAGACAATATTAATATTATAAAGAAAAGTAAGTAATAAACCCAAGTGTTTAATATTATAAACCAAATTAATTGGTGAACCCAAGGGATAAATATTAATATTATAATCAAAAATTAATACACCTAATAATTAATATTTTAAACTCAAGAGATTAAAAAAACCCTAAGAATTAATAAACTCAAGAGATGGAGTAAACCCGAGGGGTTATTAATATTTTAAACATAAAGAACTAATAACACCAAGGGTTTGATATTACAAACCAAAGGGTGAGTGAACCGAAGGGATAAATATTAAAAAGCTAAGGGATCAATAAGACAAGGGATCAATATTAAAAACATAAGAGATTAATAAAGCCTAAAAACTAATATTTTATCTCAAAAGAAACCTAAGAATTAATATTTTTAACTCAAGAGATTCTTAGAATCCAAGGGTGGTTGCAACAATATAAACAAAAAAAAACTAATAAGCTTAAGGGATTTATATTGTAAACACAAGAAATTGGTGAAACCAAGGGATAAATATTAAAAACCTAAGAGATCAATAAAGGTGAAGGAATCAATATGAAAAACATAAGAGATTAATAAGAGTGAAAATTAATATATTTAACAAAAGGTTTGATACACTCACATGATTATTAATATTAGAAACTCAAGGGAATAATATTAAACACGAGATATTAATATTATATACCTTAAGTATATAAAAAAACTTTAGATAAATATTATAAACATCATGTATATAAAAATATTTAGATAAATACTATAAACCATAAAATAAACATAGTTGAGCATGCTTGATTTAAAATTGAGACAATTGTTGTCACCATGTGACATTAGAGCCATGGAAGACCTTCATTCACTACGACTAATACATGATTAACAATGGTAGCCCATAGTTGATTTTAATATTGAAACAATGTTTTCATAACGTGATATCAGACCATGCATTAATATTAAAATTAAGATTAATATTTAGCACCTAAAAGCAACAATTAATATCTTAAAATTAAAATGTAAAAAAAAAACAAATTTAAAGTGGAAAGTTAATAAAGCAATTATTTGATATCATAAGCTGAAAGATCTAATAGGCGAAGGGTTTAATGTTCTAAACCAAAGAATTGGTGGGCAATGGATAAATATTAATATTAGAAACAAAAATTAACAAAATATAAGGTATTTTAATCTCGAGGATTAATAAACTAAGGGCTTATCTTTTAAACTTAAGAGATTAATAAACCCAAGGGTTATTATATTATAATCATTTTATATGGCTTAAGGGCCTAATATTACAAACCAAAGGAATTGGTGAACCCAACGGATAAATATTAAAGACCTAAGTGATGTAGGAGTGAAAGGATAAATATTAAAAACAAAGAGATCAATAAAACCTAAGAATCAATATTATGAACGAAATATTATAATCCCCAATGTTATAAACTCTAAATATTAAACATGATATTATAAACCCTAATATTAAACCCAAATATTAAACCCGATATTAACCCCTAATTATAGAAAAATGATATATGGAATATATTATAATAACATATTACACCATAATGTAAATCATAATATTAAAACTCAAAAATATTAATAGAACCAAGGGATTATTAATATTATAAATAAAAAATAATAAACACAGAAGTTTTAATAGTATAAATAGAAAGGAATCGGTGAATCGAGGATAACTATTAAAACCTAGTGAAAGGATCAATATAAAAACAAAAAATATTATTAAACCTAAGAATAAAATTTTGAAACTCTCAAAAACCTAAGAAATTAATAAACCCTAATAATTAATATTTAAATTAAATAGATTAATAAACCCAAGATAATATATTAATATTATAAACGAAAAAAGTAATAAAACGAGGGGTTTAGTATTATAAACGAAAGTAATTGGTGAGCGAGGGGATAAATATTAAACGTGCATGATAAATAAGCAGGAGGGATAATTACAAAAACGAAAAAGATTAAATAAAATTTTAAACTCAAGAACTAAAAATTAATAAAACCCTAATCATTAATATTTAAATTCAATAGATTAATAAAACCAAGACAATATTAATAATATAAGAAAAATAAGTAGCCATTAAGTATTTATATTATAAACTAATGTTATAAACTCTAAATAATATTAAGCACGATATTATAAACTAATATTAAACCCAAATATTAAACCCAATATTAACCCCTAATTATAAATGATATATATTGGAATGTCTTATAACCCAATATATTACACCATAATGTAAATCATAATATTAAAACTCAAAATATTAATAGAACCGAAAGGATTATTAATATTATAAACCAAAAATAATAAACACAAGGAGGTTTAATATTTTATAAATAAGAAAGATAGAGTGATAGAGGATAAATATTAAAACCCTAGGCGAAAGGGATCAATACTAAAAAACAAAAAATATTATTAAACACTAAGAATAAAATTTTGAAACTCGAAAACCTAAGAAATTAATAAACCCTAATAATTAATATTTTAAATTAAATAGATTAATAAACTTAAGACAATATTAATATTATAAACCAAAAGAAGTAATAAAACCAAGGGTTTAGTATTATAAACCAAAGTAATTGGTGAACCTAAGGGATAAATATTAATATTATAATAAATGAGTATACACCTAATAATTAATATTTAAACTCGAGAGATTATAAACATAAACTAACTATTATATAAGTTTTCCTTATTAGAAATCAAAGGAATTGGTAAGCAGGGATAATGTCAATAAAAGGATAATAAAGATTAAAGGGATCAATATAAAAAACATAAGAGATTAATAAATATAAAATTAATATTTTCTCAGAAACCTAAAAATAAATAAACCTAAAATTAATAATGCTATCTCAGAAATTCTAAAACCCAAGTGTAGTTTAATATTATTATAAACAGAAAAGAACTAATAATACGAGGTTTTATATTATAAACACACAAAAATTGATGTACAAGGATAAATATTAAAACTTAAGAGATCACTAAAGTGAAGGCATCAATATGAAAAACATAAGAGATTAATAAATCCTAAACATTAATATCTTAACAAAAGGTTGATAAAATACGTTAGTAATATAAACTCCAAGGGAGCAATATTTTTTGACAGAAATGGTTATGTAGTATTAATATTCATCTTTGCTAAAGTAAAGTAAATTGTTAAGTTAAATCTCTTGATGCAACTCACTACTTGCTAACTATTGAAGATGCAGCTGACTTGCCAAACTTCTTTCATGACGATAATCTAAAAATTCGATTTGATTTTCCCTAACTTAAGATAAACTTTAAGAGCCAACGGTAAAACATGACAACGGAAAGCTTATGGGATAGGTTCCCAAGATTCTTCCTCGTCTTTCATCTTGACCCCGGCGAGAGAGGGTAACTTTATTGGCTTCAATGTCATGGCTTGTTTATTATGATTATAAATACATGGTAATAATTCAACTTAGAAAAGCGTTTTCCATCCCTTGTTCTGAATACTCGACCTTGCTAGTTTGAGATCGAGGGCCGGGAGTTGGAAACCATTGCGTTATAATGATGCGGGAATCCCCTATGACATTCCAGCTTCCTTACCTGTTCAAATCTTTGAGATCTTGAGGCCTTGGTAGAGGGCAGGCCGGCAGGCAGTAGATGAGAATCGCTTGACAAAAACATCGATTTTTCCCCAATTGGACTTACAACAACTTACCTCAAGGCACCATTTTGGGATTGCCTTTCTGCCCCATCAAAAAAGAGAGAGTGCCTTGAATGAGAATTGAGCCGGTCTTGAAGGTCGGTTTCGGATTTCCTTATTTGCCGGTCTTTGAGAGGGAGGGACATTTCTAATGGCAGTTGAAATTGCAAGTCAAGGGAAAGATCCCCGAAGCAATGTCTGTTGGCTGAGATTGGAATCATCTTTTATGTCGGTCAAGCACTCCTTTAAATGACATTTAATCTTGATTTCTAAGACCTTGTGATTCTGTTTAATATTAATGAAGATTCTTGTTTGTTCGCGGATACGCTGACAAATAACGTTTGGAAGGACATCCCATGCGAGATTTAATTAGCTGATTTTTTAGGAGGGGGCAGGGATATGCGATTGCCCAATTAGAAAAAATATCGACGGTGGAACGAGTAGCAAAAAGTTGGAATCCAAATTGTGAATGAGGAGGACCGGATAAGCAGGCTGCATTCGAGGACTAGATGGACGACGGTCTCTACATTTTTTTCCTTGCACAATGAGCGAGATGGAGGGACCATAGAACCCTTTTCTACGCAAGATGTCATCGTAAGGATCTTGCCGTGGCGGAAAGGGAGCCAAGCGAAGAAGTCGACTTTAGGCCATGAAGGAAAACGCCGGATCCCTTTTTGCCCGAGTGCGGGGTCGGGGGGGCCGTAAGGCCTCTCTTTCGGCTTGTCATATCCCATGGAGACGGTCTTAACCTTTGGCATTTAGCCCCCAACCTTTCACATCTTTGTTCCTCATGCGCGTGGGTACCAAGCCATGGAGGAGGTCCGGTAGCGTGGACCATTCGGTATCAGGTGAGCGGCACCTCGGTCGTTTTCCACCCTCCCCGAGCGAGAGTCTTTCCAAAAAGAGAAATATCCCACAACGAACATAGCCCCTCTCTATCCATCCGGCAACACGGCGCTCTAATGGAGGGTATTTTGTCTTCAATTGGGTCCTTATTCATAATTTTATCGACGAGATATTGATCTTTTTCCATTTCACGGAATCCAATAGGAGTGCGCATTGATTAAGGGAGCGACTTTAACTACGAGTTTGAGAAAATATGAATAAGGCAAATGGATTACATTGTATAAACGGGAGAACGAGGACCACACAAAATACTTTTCCGAACGGTGGGCCGGGCAGTCTGGGCGGCTGATCCTCTGAGTAGTCTTGGGCGCCATAGCCACGTTTTGCTGACACGGATTTTTGAAATTCAAACCACCCTCCCTCGGAGGCTTGGAGATGGTTTCCCAAGCGATAAAGAATCTTGTTTTCATTGACACCTCCCTTCTAAAAAAACCTCCGCATGAATTCTTCCATTTTTTTTAATATACTTGCGGAGCGAAAGCTTTAACGGGTGTAAAAATAGGGGGGAAGGCGGAAACACGATTTAATAAGGATAGATTTTCCGAGTAGTGTTGAGCCGGGGAGAAGCCTAGGCTTGAATCTAGGCAGATTTTCCGGCCAGGAGCCGGTCTTTGCTTCCTTGAATTTATTATGAAAAGCAGGGAAGGCCCCGAATATTTAAAGGAGATCAGGTGGAGAGCGACAAAACCCAAACTTAAAGAAATAGCGGAGAAATACGGCGAGTGTTCAGTGTAGATATGGCATTTGTTCTTATTTACAATGCGCAGGAGAGCTTCAGAAATCATCAAAAACTGCTTCTAGGTAAAGGCGGAGGAGAGAGGAAGCTCCCAAAAACGAGTGTCATCACTTAAATAGGGCGTGGTTTATATTTTTACCCCTCTTGTGATACAGTCCATTGATATCTTGATCTTGCATCTTTTTGTCCCTAGCAGTGGGCGAGGACGAGGCTTGGATGACAAAAAATAGAGGGGAAAAGGGTTTGCCCATTTGCCTTGGCCCTCTTGAAGCTTTTGAAGAAATCGAGTGGCTCTTCCATTGACAATGTAATAACCCCAATTTTGTGCTGAATTTTTAAAGATGAAACATTTGAATTTTTATCCCTGGGGGGGTGGACCCCAAGGGATGAGGATGGTATGAATGTAATTTCATATTTATTTTGAGGAAATAAATAAAATGATTGTGCATTGCTGTTAAAAGAGAATTTGAGATCACTTGCCAAATCATGAGGATGGATAAGGCACTCAAATCCCCAAAAATCTTTTGAAATCCTTGAAAAGAAAATTATTTAGATTTGAGGAGAATCTAGAAATTTTAATGAGAAGGAGGTAAGTTGGGAAGAGGGTGAGAAAAAATTTGGAAAAGACGGGAAAAGCTTAAACGCGACTTTAAAGAATCCCGAGATGGAAGCCTAGGCTAAACGGGAAAGAAAGCATCTTGCAGCTATTACCGGGCCAACAGAATTAGAAACATGCTTTGGGGAATTTTGAGCTTAAATAAGTACATAGGTAGATCGAGAGGTTGATGTTCTAGGAGGTGATCTACTCGGGGGTGAATCCTGGGAGATAAAGAGGATTCTAAGGTTAGGAGGTTGGTCATTTCCCGGTTGTGGTATGTTAAAACGTATTGTTCCTATGTCTTATTACGGTATGGGTGGCTACATATAAAATTCAATAGTATGAAAGTATGGCAACCGAGCTAAAATTTATATATATAGTATATAAAAAGAAAAAAAAAATCATTATATAAGAGTAATCGAGCTTATCATTTTCTATAGGTACATATCATTGTTAATTCTACCTTGAAACCTCGAAATATTCCAAAGAAGGTTCAACTTTTATTTACTAAAATTTTGCGAAAAGTGCTAAGTTATATGTATGCTCTATGAATCTCTTGATCTATTACATGTATACTCATTTCACAATAATACATAGATATGGGGTAAGTGTAAGCACGAATATCAATATATCACCACGCTAGTAACCTAAGTCATATATGTGAAAGGCTATACCAACGCGTCGATATATATGGATTCATATGTAACCACTAAAAGACTTTGGAGTACGCATCGCGGTGTGAATATATATAAATGACAAGTTATGGCCGACATGGCTCGGGCCGTGTACATTCATATATATATAAACGTTGTACGTATGAAGAAATAAAACCCACGAATCGGTCGAATCGCAGGAACAAAATTATAAACGAAATTTATAATACATGAATCATAAAATGAAAAGAGATGCGTATATGCAATCCCCTAGCTGAACGAGAGGAATGAAAAACCAGTGTCACTGCATAATATATGAAACGCAACTATGGGGATGGTACCTTGGTGGAGTGCGTGGCACGCGGAATAATAGTGGACAACGTTAACCATAATCGGCCATAGGTAACGAGGTAAACGCAAATAGGATGCTTACCACAATGACCTAGATGCCGGGAGAAAAGACACCGATTCGGTTAATAATGTTGACATACCCATGTATATAATATGCAAGATCAATACTCCCATTAGGCGTAGATTATATAACGGGAAATCCATGTTTTTGAAAAAAAGGGGTGCACGAAAATGCGGGTTACTAATCCATGTCGGGTCTCAAATAAATGACGGTCCGTGAAACTATGATATAAATCTGTCATCGGTCAACCAAACCTAATCGCTGAGGTCACTGCAGCCACCGAGCCGTGACGAGGAGGGAGTTAGAGAAAAACTAAATCAAGTATGAACGCGATACCTCCGTATGACTTGACGACGGGATTAAATCTTTGTAGTAAGTTCTACAACCTACGGAAGTCCGATTTGTATGTGAGAAGTCGGGGTTAAATCTCTCCGGTCGCATAACAAATCTTGCGCGGCCCCCGAAGGTAGATTATCATCACTAACGATAAAAATAATGGTGGAAGAATGGGCGTTCGGGGGTGGTTCGCAGTGTGGTAAATCGGTACACTTTCCTCGGTGAATCCATTCCATAATCGTCGGTACACACCCGGATCGTCGATCAGGCGGAATCAGAAGCCGTTGGTCTCGCTGCCCTTAACGACGACATGCAGAGCCATTCAGCATCAAAACACCACAATCCAAAATTTAAAAATCAATTTGATTAGAACTTGGGAGAGTTCGATCTACGGCCAGAAACGAAGAGAAATATGTACAAAGAAATCGAGATTGTAACGGACCCACACTCGCGAGATTTAAAACCATACGAGTGGACATGGACAGCAAAACATACAATTTATCCATTAAGAATAGAAGAACAAACTATAACCCAAAATGTTAACGCCCAGGGGTTCGGTTGTATCATCACAGAGGGACGAAAGAAGGGCGGACCCTGTCTGCGCCATACGGAAACGAGAGGGTTTGTCGATGGGAATGAAAACGAAGAAAAAAAAATATGAGGAGAGGTACGACAACGATCTTGAATGAAAGGCCTCTCATAAAGATGAATACTCAAACCCTAAATTCACGCGCCATAAACCCTCCGCGGATCTAAAAGTTAGTTAAGGAAAATACCAGATCTCTCGACGATGGGGCCACCAGGTAGATGGGGAACGCGGTACACGGCACTACCATAGGCGATGCATTTCCTACAAGAGATCCAATAAATTATTAGAAAATACATATCCGGCATACAAGAGGTACTAAACCTTGGGGTAAGCCGACACCTACGGCTGTGTAGTCTTGGTGTTTGAAAAATGCAGCAAAAGCGCGGATCACGAGTGCCGAGGTTAGTGACATAAATGGTGGAAAATGATATGCCGAGACAATTAGCAAAAAAAGAATGTGCATAGTAGAATTCATCACAAGATGCGGTAAAAACGGGACACGTATTACCAATACATAGAAATGTAGTTGACGGGTTTATCGGACAGGAATGGGACTGCTGGGTTAAGTGACAAAAAGTATATTATTGAAATCAATTATTCACTTTCGCTCTGATGGGTCATAGGTGGTTTTTATGTAAAACATCGATATAGGTATAATATCTATACATAGCCTTCATAGAAATGGCTTTATTTCTAATATATGAAATAGTACATAATTACCACACACACGAAGTTCATGTAATTATACATATAGATAGGTTTAATTACCTAAGGAGTGGCCTCAAGGTTGAGTGACTTTATGAATAGAGCATATCGATATAATTACATATGGATATATTATATGGATTTACTAGATATAAGTGCCCTATAAAGAGTATACCAATTACAGGTAGTAAAATATCTTGCTTATATGATATATATGAACTTGATGTCTGTATGGAGGTATTATAGAGGTTACGAAGTATACCTATTCATACATGTATTATATATAAAATATATATATATATATATAGATATATTTAACATATATATAAATATGTTATATAGATAGATACAAGATGTATACCCATGGTATGTAGGATATACAATTATCCTATGATATATATATGTGATATATAAATTTGACATATACACAGATGTGGTATATATAAGTGTATGCATACAAATTTTATATAAATTATACAATTACCCTATGTCATATTTAGGTGGGATCTATGGATTTAATGGGAATAGTTTTGGAATTTATAATGGAAGATTCAAGTGCACAAGAAGAAAAAAAAAAAAAATTATTATTTGGAGGCGTTCTAGATAGGTATCGGAGCACACAACAATTGAATTGTCGTTTTGTGCTCTTCTTATTTCATATTTTTGTTTTTCTGAAATGTAAACTTTAGCTCATGTGCATAGTACTTATACGGTTGAAATGGCTGAAGGTGGAGGGATTTAGCCAATAGTTTCTATGATGAGTTTGCTACTCCGGAGGCCAATGCCCCGATATTGGCTATGTTGCACGGGGATGCAACGAGATTTGGCTGAGAGCGGGAAGCCGAACGACATGTTGTCATCGGCCCGGTAAGGAGCGGGGGAAAAGCTCATCGGGGAATTAACTTCCCGGAACAACCGGGGAAGGCGAAGGTTCCGGGAAGAGAAAGATGAATGAGTACGATGATGATGAGGGCACTGAACACTGACGCAAAAACAGAAAAGAGAATTGCGGGGAGAATTTGAAAGATTGGCTTCCTCCTATGATGGGGAGAAAGAGGAGATCATTAGGCTTGGTTCTTGAACATGATCAAGTATTTCGAATACGAATATGAGAGCAATCTGAAGGCTAGATTAGGCTTGTGTGCCATTACAAGGAAAAGCTACACTGCGGTGGGAAGAGACAAAAATGGTACATGCCATTGATGAAAAGACATTTACTTGGGAAGACTTTTGAGACTAAGTTCAAAAGTCATTATTTGAATGAACGTTATGACGATAAAGCAAAAGAATTCCATGAACTTAGGCTAGGGTAGCTCACTATTGATGAGTTTGTCACTAAGTTTACTAGTGGCTAGATATGTTCCTTACATTAAGGGAAGAAAAAGCAAAGGTGCAAAGGTTTTTAAATTGTTTGCCCTCTTGTGTACAAGGAAGATTGAGTTTGACAACTTGGGAAGACCATGGATGAAGGTTTGTGAGAAAAGCAAGATTATGCTATCGTGATTTAAAAGGAAACGAGAACAAGGGAAAAGTTGGCTGAAAAGGATGAGTTCAAAGGCAAAAGACCAAAACCGGCATATTTAAGGAATTTTGGTAGGGATCATCAAGGAAAAAAGTTCGACAAACCAAAGGAAAGTCAAAGTTTGCTCGGTCCCAAGTGGTTCAAAACCGGTCGAAGGGAACAATAAAAAAGGAAGGGCGATCGAATGAAGGAACTGAAATGTTGGGGGCATGAGAACCCATATGATATGAGGCCAATCCTCCTTCGAGAAATATTCATATGATCAATGAGAGAGAGAGAGAGGCAACAACGAGTCAATGACATACATGGAAACATACAACCTTAGGTAAAGCCTTGGAAAGTAGGCAAGCGAACATCAAGCAACCATGGTGGAAATGGAGGGTAAGATTTGGAAATTACCTATTCTCTTTGGTACGTTTGATCCGGTGCTTCTTTGAGTTATATTAGTCTGGAATTGTGAAAAATGTAAAATTAAGCACAAAATTTAAGTAGGTCATAGCAGGTTGAAATGCAGTGACATAGGAACCAAGAAAATCACATAAGTTGCCCAAGCGCAATACAATTAAATGGGTTCCCAACGAAGTAAATCTGAATATCTTTGCCATTAGGGATCTCTGTAATCCCTGTGGAAGTAGGAATGGATTGGAGGTGGAAAAGGAAAGCTCGATGGAGGCTATTTGGGATAAAACATTGCATTGTGTAGATGAGGAAGGAAACCTTTTTTCATTACAAAGGAAAACCAAAGCCCATTTCCATAAGACAAATATCAGCCTTACAATTGAAAAGAGCGCGAAAAGGATACCAAATCTATGCGGTGCATGTAGAGAAAATAGAACGACAAGGCGGGAGGAGTTAATCGATGCTATACCGATCATCAGAGTTTAAAGAAGTTTTCCCAAATGAATTCTTCATCTTCCTCCCAAAGAGAGATTGACTTTTCCATAGATTTAGTGCGGGAGCTACACCTATTTCCCGCGCTCCTTATCGGATGATCCGCCGGGGCGATGGAGTTGAAGATCTGAACATAGGTGTTGGATAAGGGTTATATTAGACCAAGTGTGTCTCCATGGGGAGCACACCAGCCATTATTTAAAGAAGGATAGGACTTTTAGGATGTGTAACAAATGTAATCAGGCGGAATAAGTTGACCATTAAGAATGTTCATCACTTCCTAATTGATGATCTTGCAGTAGTGAGAGGAGCTTTCGGTCTTCTCAAGATAGACCTCGGAAGTGGGTATCCACCGGCTCGAGAATTAAAGAAGAAGACATCGGCAAAAACGGCATTTTCGAACCCCGGTATGGGCATTACGAATTTGTAGTCTTACCCTTTTGGTTTGACAAATGCCCCCATTCACATTTATGTGTACGATGAACGAGTGTGTTGAATAAGTATTTGGACAAATTTTTCTTGTGTTTATATATGATATCTTAGTCTATTCTAAAAACGAAGAGGAACACAAGGAACATCAAATAGTGTTGGGACTTTAAAAGAAAACATTCTATATGCCAAGTTCGGTAAACAATTTTATAAAGATAAAATTCAATATTTGAAACCATATTTCTGAAAAAGGGCTTCCGATTGACCACTGAAAGGAATACAAAAGCAACCATTAAAGATGGCCGGTCCCAAGGCGGTATTTCGGCGGTAAGGTCCTTTATGGGAATTAGGAGGTATTGTCGCGATTTGTTGGAGAGATTTTCTGCCATGTAAAATCACATCACCTCATTACAAGGAAGGGTGTTAATTGGTATGGAGAAATGTCAAAATAGTTTTGAACAATTGAAACGAGAAACTTATCTCGGCTCTATATTAAAAATTGCACATGCGATAAAAGAATGCGCGGTATGTACGGACGCATCGGAAGAAGGTGGGAGGGAGTCCTATTACGAGAGAAAATTCGGTCATTGCCTATGAATCTGAAATGAAAGTACATGAACGAGGTATAGTACATATGATTTGGAATTTCACAGTATTATTGTGCTTTTAAAATACGGAAGCACTATCTTTTAAGAGCTACATTGATAGTGATCTCTGTTACCTCCAAATAATTCTTTTCCCAGCGCTTTGAATGCAAGACACGCCGGATAGGTTTGTCTTTTCTAGCGAAGTTTGATATGGACATAAAACATATCGAGAAAGAAAATAAAGTTGCGATCTTTAAGTAGAAATGCTTGTCGACATTTAAACAACATTGGAAGTAAGTACAGGACAGATAAGGGTGGTGGAAAAGCGACAACTCAAGATCCCAACTATGAAGCCTTTTAATAATGGTGAAATTACGGACAAAGGGATAAAGCAGATTACACTAAAAACCCACAAAGAAATTTTGCTCTATTACAAGAACGATTGTATATTCCAAATATAGAGTCACTAAAGAGAAATTCTAGATGAATATCATAAACGATACAGGGACATCCCGAATATCAAAAGATGTTAACGAAGCCTTGAAGAAGAAGTTATTAAGCTGGGAATGAAGATGTAGCGAGTATCTAGCGTAGGTATATTCAGGCGGTCAAAGTTGAGCATCGACATCCGGCGGGGCTTTTTAAATCTTTGCCAATTGCGAAATAGGAAATGGGACACGGTTTCCATGGATTTTATAACGGGGATTACCCAAGACTAAATATCAACATGATTCTATGATGGTAGTAGTGAACACTCTCTAAAAAGGCGCTCACTTTATCTGCAGGTGAAATCTACTTTCGGAACGACTCAGAACGCTGATAACGAAAGAGATAGTGAGGCTTCATGGAGTTCCCAAAGTAGTTGTTTGAGATCGGGATGCGAAGTTTACAGCAGCATTTTGGAAAGGATTGTTTGGAGGGATGGGTACTAAGTTGAATTTTAGTACGCCTATCACCCTCAAACGAGATGGGGGCGAACCGAGAAAGGACGAATCAAATCTTAGAGGATATCTTTGCGAATGTATGTGATGGATAGGCCATCAAAGTGGGAAGATTATACGCATTTGGTGAGTTTGCTTATAATAATAGCTACCAATCTTCTATTAAGATGAGTCCATTTGAGGCAACGTATGGGAGAAAGTGCGGTACTCCTTAGGCGGAGTCAACCGGAAGGGGATAAGCTGGTATTAGGACCGGATGCGCTACGGAAGATGGAAAGAATTCTTGACAAATACGGAACAAATATCAAGATAGCACAAGATCGACATAAGAGCTATGCTGATAAGAAAGAGTACATATTCGAGAATTCAAAGTGGGGGGATCATGTGTATTTGCGCATCAAACCCAAAAGAGCACTTTATGCGGAAGTTGTGCGAAAATGGCTTCTAGATCTTTGTGGGCCTTTTGAGGTGTTAGAAAGGAGTTGACAGGCAACACAACAGCCTTACCACCTGTTAAGGTGCATATTGCTGTTCCACGTCTTCATTATTAAAAGATATGTGCATGATGCTTCTATATAGTTGATTGGAATGTTGTACGAGGTGGAACCGACGGGGAGTTTCTACCGGGGCAACAAATATTGGGCGGGAAGAAATTGGTGAAACGAGAAAAGTGGTCGAGGTAAAGGTACGGTGGAAGCACTTTCTTTTGCTGGAAGAAAGCCACTTGGGGAAGGAAGCTGAGTATTGGAGAGATATCCATTTTTGTTTTTAAAAATAAAGACCAATGGTTGAATAAGCACACCGAGGACGGTGTTTATTTTCGGAGGGGGAATATGTAATACCCCCAATTTGTGTATTGGGCTTTTTAAAAGATGAAACATTTGAATTTTTATCCTAAGGGGGTGGACTAAGGGATGAGGATGGTATGAATGTAATTTCATATTTGTTGCAGAAATAAATAAATGATTGACGCATTATGAGCCCAAAAAGAGAATTTGAGATCACTTGCCAAATCCATGAGGATGGATAAGAGCAACAAATCCCAAAAAATGTTTCAAAAATCCTTGAGAAAATTATTTAGTTTGAGAGAATCTAAATTTCCCCAATGAAGAGGTAGTTGGGAAGAGGTGAGAAAAAAAATTTGGAAAAGTGAGGAAAAGCTTAAAGCGGCTTTAAAGAATCCCAAGATGGGAAGCCTAGGCTAAACGGAAAGAAAGCATCTGCTATTCGGAGCGCGAAATTAAGAAACATGCTTTGAGGAATTTTGAGCTTAAATAAGCTGCTCCTAGGCGGTCGAGAGGTTGATGTTCTAGGAGGTGATCTCTGCTCGGGGGTGAATCTGGGAGATAAAGGTCCCAGGTTGGGAGGTTGGTCATTTTTGCGGACTTTGTGGTATGTTCGAAACTATTGTTCCTATGTCTTATTACGATTATGAATTGGCTACATATAAAATTTTACTTGATGACAATAAGAAAATTTGGTACTACATTGTAACATAATCTATCCTTAGGTGTTCACCTTTAGATTTGTTTAGTTTAACAGATAGAAAAATCCTATAATAAAAACTTGAGATCTCTAATGAGGATGGTTTAAATGCGAAATTTCTTAATCTATAGGTGATAAATTATTGTTCGACAATGGTAGACACCAATTGTGATATTTTGTGCTTATGAATACGCTAAAGAAATAATATAGCGAACTATAGTTACTGGTACACATAATAAGCTGGAAGTAAATATAATGAATTGGGATACTTGAAAAAAAGTGAAAGTTCCTACATCTTATTTGTGTGTAATTGTGAAACTTTATGCTCAGAACCCGGTGAAAGACTATAGTAGTTGAGCTAGAGATTTCCTAAAAGTGAATCCAAGATGTAGCAATTTCCATGTCCACATTTTCTAACTCTTAAATAAATTATATCCATGCGAACCAATGTATCTGTATAGCAACGGAATAGAGTGCATTATGTTACGAAATCTTGCTCCAATTTACGTGACAAACCTCATAGTCAAAGACTAAAGCATTATTCAATTATACAACATAATGACGATCGGATAGATATATATAAAACTATTCATGTGACTTTTTATGAGTTCAATAGTATGAAAGTATGGCAAGCGAGAGCTAAAATTTATATATATAGTATATAAAGGAAAAAAATCATTATATAAGAGCAATCGGGCTTATCATTTTCTATAGGTACATATCATTGTTAATTCTATGAAACCTAAAATATATTAAAAAATAAGGTTCAACTTTGTTCACTAAACTTTTTCACGAAAAGTGCTAAGTTATATGTATCTCAGAATCTTGATCTGTACATGTATACTCATTTCACAATAATACATAGACATGGGTAAGTGTAAATACACGAATATAATATCACCCACGTAGTAACCTAAGTCATATATCGAGAAGACTATACCAACGCGTACGTATATATGTGGATTCATATAATGCCAAAAGACGTTAGATGCGCATCGAGATGTGAATAGACGACAAGTTATGGCCGACATGGCTCGGACGTAGGTAATTTCATATATATATAAACGATGTACGTATGAAGAAATAAAAAAGACACAATCGGCCGAATCTTCGAACAAAAGAACAAAAAGAAATTTATAATACATGAATCATAAAATGAAAAGAAAGAGATGCGTATATATACAATCTATTGAACGAGAGGGACGGAGAAAACCAAAAATTAATGTACACATAATATATGAAAATACAACTATCGGGATGGTACCCACGGGTGGAGTGCGTGGCACGCGCGGAATGGCAGTGGACAACGTTAACCATAACCGACCATAGGTAACGAGAGTAAACGCAAATGGGATGCTTACCACGACGACCTAGATGTCGGGAGAAAAACACCGATTTGGTTAAATAATGCGACATACCCATATATAAATATCGCAAGGGATCAATATACCCGATGGCGCCCCGATTATATGCAGGAAATCAAGTTTTTAGAAAAAAAGGTGCATAGGGGCTCACGGGTTACTAATCCATGTCGGGTCTCGGACAAATGACGGTCACGACAAAACCCTATGATATAATCTGTCATCGGTCAACCAAACCTGGCTCTGGCTGGTCCTTCGCAGCCACGAGAGCGCGAGCGAGAGGGGATTAGAGAAAAATAAATCAAATATGAAAACGTCACTCCCATTAACGAACAACGACGACGAGGATTAAATGATGTAAGTAAGTTCTACAACCTGCGGTACGATTTGTATACGACGGAGGTAAATTGAAATCTCTCGATCGCGCGTAGCAAATGTAGCTGAATGTAGATTATCATCACCCCAACGATAAAAATAATGGCGGGCGTGTGGCGTTCGGGAAGGTGGACCACCGATATTGGTAAATCGGTACCCTTTCCTCGAGTGAATCCATTCCATATTCGTGGTACACCCCGGATACGATACGATCGGCGGAATCGAGCTGATGGTCCTAACAGCAACAACGTCGACAACCGAAACCCCAGGTTTCAAGCATTAAACCTACAATCCAAAATTTAAAAATCAATTTGATTCAGCAAGGGAGAGTTCAATCTCGGCGGAAGCAGAGAAATATAGCACAAGAAATCCGGGTGTAACGGACACACTCGCGAGATTTAAAACCATACAATGGACATGGACAACAAAACATACAATTTATCCATTCGAACTCTCGAAGAAAAAAACTATAACCAAAACGTTAAACGGGGGGTTCGGTTGCCTCGGCGAGGACCGAAGAAGGGCGGACCCCCTCTGTCTGCGCCATGCGCGGAAACGGAGGTGCAGCCGTCGGGACGAAACGAGAAAAAAAAATGAGGAGGTCGACGACGTGCGGAATGAAAGGCCTCTCCATAAAAGAATATTCGAGCCTAATTCCCACAATAGCAAACCCTGGGCGTCGGATCCAGGAATTTGTTGGGAAAACCTTCGAATCTCAAACCGTCGATTTTGTCGTAGGTCCGGACGTAGTACACGGCACTTTCCCTACCATAGTTGATACATTTCACAGAGATCCAATAAATTATTAGAAAATACATGTCCATTTTGAATTGTAAACCCTGGGTGAGCGACACTACGGCTCCTTCGTCTTTGGTGTTTAGAAATCTGTAAACGCGGATGCGGTGCGGGGCCAGAACGTATGCACCAAATCAGTGGAAAGGAAATGGCTGTGCGAGATAATTGCGCAAGAATGTACACGGTAGAATTCATCACGGAATGTGGAAGTAAAAAACGGGACCACGTATTACCAATGCATCGCGAAATGTAGTTGACGAGTTTATCGGACAGAGATACATTCTGCCCGATTGCAGCGTGACCCAAAAAGTATGTGTGAAAATCAATTATTCACTATGGGTGCACTTTAAACTACGATGAATTCTGCCCGGTGGTTTGGAAAACATCGATATAGGTATAATATCTATCACATGCCATTAAAGTGACAGCGCCCTCTCATAATGTCATAGAATGGTATAATTATACACACGGGGGTTACATGTATAATTATACATATAGATGGGTTTAATTACCTAGGGTAGTACTCAAAGGTTAGAGGTGACTTTATGAATTGACATATCGATATAATTACATATGGATATAATTATATATGGATTTACTAGATATGAGCGCCCTATATAAAGTATACCAATAGCCTAGGTAAGTAAAAATATACGCATACGATATATGAAGTTGATATACGTATGGAGGTATTATAGAGTTACGAAGTATACCTGTTACGTATAAGTATATACAATTATCTTGTGTATATATATGTGAGATATGAACTTAACATATATATATATATATTATATAGATAGATACAAGATGTACTACATGGTATGTAGGATATACAATTATCCCTATGATATATATATGTGATATATGAATTTGTATAAGATGTGGTATATATAGAGGTAAGATGCATACAAATTTTATATAAGTTATACAATTATCCTGTCATATTTAGGTGAGATCTATGGATTTAATGGGAATAGTTTTAGGAGAGTAATGGAATTGAAGGTACACGAAGAAAAAAAAAAAAAAATTCAGAAAGTAAGTGGAGCGTTACGGACAAGAGGAGCGATCCATGGCTCGAGATGCATGCCCGGATCCATTTGATGAAATTTGCTCAAAACAAACTTTCTCATTACTTTTAAAGCTATGATTTACTTTCAAATTAAAGCATTTCTAAATCCATTTAATCACCATATCTTGTTCTTTTCGAAGAAGACTTGAGAGTGGATTTCTTCTTGAACAAGGGAGGGTGAGGTTATACGATTTGCCTTCCTTGAATGAAGCCTCCTTGATTCTCACGATTATTTTGGGAAGAATGAGCTTGAGTCTATTTGCAATAACTTTAGTGATAATCTTCTTGATGTTACATAAGGAAATCGGGCGGAATCTGTTGAAATTGTTGGCACCTTTTTTCCTTTGGTATTAGGGCTAGGAAAGCGGAGTTTGTGCTACCTCTTGGTCTAATATCTCTCTCGTAACTGTATGTGCTCCATATGAGTTTTATGAGAGCAAGAGAGACTTTGATGGCTTTTCTTTTACGTAGCCGGGTTGGACGGGGTTTTTGCCCATCGTTTTAGATCGCCCTTTACCCGCCACCGAGTTTTTTCCTCCCGGATATAGAAGGGAGAACCGGTGATAGGCGACTCCAACAATCCTTAACTATTTGCATGAAGTTTGATTCCTTGACCCGGAGAGGACTAAAATGGAATGGAAAAGGACCAGTCTAGATGGGCCGGGAGTTCAAGCTTTATAGGCTTATGGTGCGAAGACGCTATTACCAAGGATGTGCATTAGGTTCTCTAATCCTAGTAACAGAAAAACTGGAATGAAAAATATATCTGTCTGGCAGCGACCATGACGGGGCCCACTCTTTTGTTAAGGCAGAGAACTTACAGAAGAGGGTTTGATATCTAGCAAGTCCCGAGTCTAGCGAAGATATTCCACCATTCCCTTGCGGATCCATAATTTCACTTATTTGCCTCTCTTTTGTTGAGATGAGTGGAGAGTGAGACAAAGATCTCCAACACTAATTATATTTTCCATATTTTTTCGGGTCTTCTTGTTGCACTATAGTATCCCAACATTCCTTTTTTTCCCCAACATTAGTGGAGAATATACATTGAAGGCAAAGTTTCCTTAGCATCCAGTTTTTTTGCATTTTCGGCGGCAACCGGTGAGTATTTCTAGCCTCAAGGTGACACAAATTTGTTAGGGTTCCATAGAGTGTGATCCCGCCAGAAGCGCCCCGAGGCGGTGCCCTTGCTTCACTTTTGAACCAAAATTTCTTGCATGCTTGCGGGAAGACTACGTCTTCAACAGTCTACGGACGAGAAGTATGTGCGGGTTTACATTCTTATTAAGCTTCTCATATTTCTTCCTTGACTTTACTCCCCATACCTCTCTGATTCCGAGAGATGACCTTCATTATTTATGTTTTTGGTGGGCCCCCTTGGAGCCATGGGTCTGATTTTTCAACAACCTTGGCTTTGAGGCAAGCAACTTTCCGGGAAGTTGGTGGCCCTTTCTTAACTTATCTTTGTAGAGTCTCTTTGCTCTATTTTTTTCCATCGGTTACGGCCTCTTGTAGATCTTCGCTCTTGGGAGTTTGGGATTCTCTATTTCTCCTTCCTCCTCGACTCGTCCATTTCTTGCTCTTCTTCCTCATCATCGAGGCATGCCATTGGGATCTTCGGCACTTGTTCTCGCGGGGGGGGGCGGGGGCTCCTCTTTGCTGAAGCGGATCATGTCTCGTTCTCCACGAGAATGTACATGCTCGCTTAGAGGGTCAAATTTGTTTCCTTGCGCCTTTTTGGGAGGGCGTTGGCCGTGCTTTGTTGAGAGCCTTTTCCGAGAGGGTCCTCACGGTTCTTCTCACTTGTGATTGGTTTTACTTGTTTGACTGGTTCCAACCCTCTTCAATCCCTTTCTCCCGGCTTAGCATTGGACGAACGTTTCTAGCAAAAATGTCCATGAACGTGCCATTTCCTACATTTAGGCAGCGGTTACTCATAGTCCGGAATAAGACACGGAACCGACTTCCGACTTTGATTTTTATGGCCTTTGGAAGACCAACCTCTAAATCTGCTTCCACGCGAATCACAGCACGATCGTCTTGGTGCTTATTGTTTGCTTGATCTATGAATTTCCCGCTTGATGTTATGATGTGTCTCGAACTCGTTCGACGACGACGAAGACGGTAAGTTTGGAAACGAACCACACAACGCTGACCTTGCAAGACATCGAGAGCGGATCGAAGTACGGAGTCCATTTGTTGGATAAGGGCCACCGAGAACCCATGAAATACGGCCCATTTGAAGATCCAAGTCTTTGTCTTCTTTGGAAATTTGAAGGAGAGGAAGTACCCTTTCCCCAGAGAAAGTAGAGGTGACCTTTTCAACAATCAAGGCAGTTCTTGCCAACCATTACTCGGTAGATTTCGGAGAAGGCCACGGACAGTGAGCGGCAGCTAATGAGACCTCGATGCGAAAAGATAAAGCTACTTGAATGGGGGCCTGCGGGGGCAAAGAGATCCCCGAAGAATTTCATCGAGCTTCTTAACGAGAATTTGGATGCTTCGCTTCTTTCTATTACGAGACAAACTAGCAAGGCGGTTGAAGCGTCGAAGGGCGAGGTAGAATGAGGATGTCGCAGCACCGACGCTCCACAGGAGGCTGAGGCCGGCCGCCGCGGGGGCGGCCACGCGGCGGAAAACCTGGCCGAGCTCGGGATGCGCGGGGAGAGCCTTTGGATCCCAACCTAGACATTGACCCAACACGGCGGGGAGCGGCGGTACAACGAGGGTCGCGGCGGGGAGCGACGAGGCCTGCGAGGGCATGCGCGAGCGCGAGGGCACTCGCAAGCTAAGCAAATTCTTGAAGGAATCCAACCAAGCGACGGCGGAAACGGGGGCCCTGCCGGGCGGGGCGGCGTGAGAGGCTGCGGCGCGGGGAGAGCGCTGACTAGGGTTTGTGAAATTTTGCAACACGCAGTGAGAAAGTTCTCTCAGGGAACAATATTAAACCTAAAGATATTAATGTTATAAAAACAAAGTAATATAAAAAATTTTAGATAAATATTATAAACCTCAATTATATAAAATTTTTTAGATAAATAATATGGCAATTAAAAAAATTAAACATGGTTGAGCATGCTTTTATTTAAACATTGAATAATTGTTGTCACAATGTGACGTTGGACGAAGATGACCATGGTTTTCCATAGTTGATTTTCATATTCACACAATCTTTGTCACAATGTGACATTAGACCATTAGTCATCTGCTTGACTACGACTAAATATATGGGCTAAAAATGGTAGCCCAAGAGCGATTTTCATATTGAGATAATCGCTTTTTCTAATGTAACATTGGGCCATGCGTTAATATTAAAGTGTAAGAGTAATATTTAAAGCCTATTATTACCAACCCAAAGAATTAGAAAATTCGGGGAAGTGAATAAAACCTATTAATTAATATCTTAACACAGAAAACCTAATAAGTAATAAACCCTACAAAGTAATAACTTAAAGTGAAGAGATGAATAAATAAGAGAATAATTAATGATACCAAACCAAAGAACTAGCAAGGGTTTAATATTATAAACGAGAAATTAATAAAGCATAGGAATTAATACTTTAAATTCCAAAAGATTAATAAAGCATGAAATTAATATTTCAAACTCAAGTGATTAATAAACCCAAGAGGTTATTAATATTATAAACCAAAAGAACAACCTGACTTAAAGATTTAATATTACAAACCAAAGAAATTCGTGAACCCAAAAAATAAATATTAAATACCTAAGGGATCAATATTAAATACACAGGAGATCAATAAATTCTAAGAATCAATATTATAAATTAAATTATTATAATCCTCAATGTTATAAACTCTAAATATTAAACACAATATTATAAACTCTAATATTAAATCCAAATATTACAAATACAATATTAAAGCCTAATTATAAATCCTATATATTAAAATATATATTATAACCCAAAATATTAGTTCATAATGTAAATCATCATATTAAAACCAAGTATTATAAGCCCTATATATATATATATATATATATATATATATATATATATATATATATTAAAAACTCAATATTATAAAATCTAATATTAAAACATATATTATATGACTTATTATTAAACCCAATAATATAAACCTTAATATTATACCCAATAATTTTTTCAGTATTTAACCACCCTCTCAGCGAGTTTTATCTTTGCTCGACTTATTGACTTTTATATAAAATTTAATTAATATATTGTCAGTATTTTAATTAATCTTATTAAATATTTTAATTAATTAACCAATATTACTATTAATTAATATGAAAATATTAATTTGAAATTTAGAAAATTAATAGTTATTATAATTGAACATTTTTATATAAATGTTTTAATTAATATATTGCCAAATATTTTAATTAATATTCAAACATTTAATGTTTTTATAAATGTGATCAATGTTTCATATAATGTTAAAAACTAATTAATTAAAGAAGTTAAAATTAGTGTAATATTAATGTTAATTATTGTTTTAATCATTTCATTAGTCATCTTGTGTTCATTTATTTCTTTAAAACATGTTTAGAATTACTTTTTTTATTAAACATTTTAAAATAGATGTTTAATTAATATATTGTCGAAAAGTTTTAATTAATATTTTAAAGTTGAAAACATTTAAATTCAATTCCAACATATTATTATTATTATTATTAACAAAATCTCAATATATTCATGTTTACATATATTTGAATAATGTAATTAAGTATAATAATTATGTATTAATGACTTAACTAAAATGTGAATGTAATAATGACAATATAATAATTATTTCCTTTCTATTAATAAATATTAATGTATCACTAACGATTTTTTGAACTAATTTTTAATGTTATTAAACATTTTTTATATAAAATTTTTAATTACATATTGTAAAATGTCTTAATTAATGCTATTACTTAATATTTTAATTAATAATGTTGAATATTTCAATTTACTAATATTTTAATTTTTTAATTAATTTATTTATATTAATTATGGATTGCATTAAAATACAATTTAATCATCTAGAGTGATCAAGTAAATATTTTTTATGTTTTCAATGTTAAAATATTATTTTAATTTAGATTCTAAATTTATAATAATAATAATTATTATTATTATTATTATAGTATAATTCTATTAAAATAATCATTACAATTTAATCTTATAATTTATTATTGTATTAAAATTATTTCATTAAAATTTAACCGTAAAGTTTATTCCTTATATAGCAATTATTTGTTAATGAAGCCTTATTATTAGTAAAATCTTTCAATACACCACATTTTAATACAAATTTTGAATAAAACAAGAATTATAATTGCATTAGTTCAAGTGATATATGATCACATGATAGTCATATTTTTTTGTAAAACTATTTTATGAAACTAAAACTATATTATAATTTAAACCTACAATTTATTAGTTATTCATTATATTGTTTAAATAATATGACCATATTAAGCAAAGTCAACATTCGGGAAGTCCAAATGGGTGGCATGAACATTGAATACCGGAAGGAAACAACATTTTTTTGAATTAATAAAAAATAAATAGGGCGAAATAATTTAATAAAATAATATTTTGTTCTTTATAGTTAATTATAGGAGTGGGAATACATTTGCACGTACATTCATAGAACATTATAATAATTTAATAATATAATATTATAATATACTCGTATTAAAAATAATTATTATAATTTAATTTTACAATTTATTAATAATACAATTATATTAAAATAATTATTATAATTTAATCTTATAATTTATTATTGTATTAAAATAATTTTATTATAATTTAATATTAGGGGCTATTCCTATATTGCAATTCTCTTGATTGTGTGATAATGAAATCTTATTATTAATGAAAACTTCAATACATAAAAGTTAATACAAATGCTAAATACAACAAGAAATATAATTGAATTAGTTAAGTGATATATTATCACATGATAGTCACAATTTTATTTTTACATTACATTATGAAACCTAAAACTATATTATAATTTAAACCCACCATTTATTATTTATTCATTATATTGTTTAAATAATATGAAACTCTAAATATTTTTTTTATTATCATATACATTGTAAATCCCATTAATCATTCTAGATTTAATTATTGAAGTGGATACGTTAGAAATAAAATGGATATATCAATGAAGTAAGTTGTAATGAGTAGCATGGAGACTTGAATACCAAAGCAACAACAATTTTTAAAACATAAAAAAATCAATCCATCATACGACCAATAGTTTAATAAAATAATATTTTGTTTTATAAAGGAACATGTGGTGAATTTGAATGTCATGCATGTAAACCACTAAGGTAATGGGGTAGGAGGAAAATATTTTAAATGCACACTTGCCAAGTGATATAAGTTTGAGAATGTGAAGAGTTATAATTTTCAAAATTAATCCCGTTGCAATGCATCTTTTTATAACTTTTATTTATTTATTTCATTTCTAACTAATTGTATGCAGTACACTAAATTTTTAATCTTGTTTTTGCAAAAATCAATTTAAATATGGTTTAAACATGTTATTTAGATATGCGGAAGTTATGACTTGTGGAGTGAAAGCGTAACGACGAAAATATATCGGCATCATGCAATTCACACCATCAGTCAAAAATATTAATTAAAAATGATTAAAGTAGTAGTTATACAGACCACCTATCGAGATAAATATGTTTTATTAAATTGGTAACATTCTTTAATTATATTTCCTATTGGTATTAGTTATTAATTTCAATTTAAAGAAATTGATTTGTGTAGTATGTAAATATTTATTATTATAATTATATTATTTATTATTTAGGAAATTAAATTATTGAATTGTTTCATAATAGCAAAAGAAATAAAAATAAAATTTCATGGAAGATAAATTTATTCTTAACACATTCATAGATTTTTATAAATTAGATTTGCAAAAGTAAAGGGTTTATAACTTAATTTAAATAATATGCTTGAGTTGAAGGTTAAATATATATGCATCAAATAATAAGAGAAGAGACAACCAATTTATGTGTTCTATATAATTTTTTATGTGAAATAATAATTTATATACTTGAAACATAGTTGGTCTATGTATTGAACATAATTTGGATAGGGTTAATTTAGAATATCAAAAACTCGGACTTAACTATTTTCGTCGGTGGTCGGCCAGGTCTGTCATCTCACGGTTCACGGGAGATTGGCTCTCACTCTAGAGCCTAATGATATAGGTAATTCATGTTGAAGAGATGTTTCAAGTGATTACAGAAATACCTTCGATATTTAGTCTCTTGCATTATTTAGCTTGGAAATTCGGTGCGAGGTCGGTGCGGCGGAGGTGAAATGCCGCACGGTCGGGCTCTTTGCGAATTTAATAAAAAATAAAAGATGTGACAATTTTAGGACACTATTAGTAGGGGTCGGATTCTTCTCAACTTTAATAGAAAAGAAAATATGAGACAATTTTATGTCCCCTATTGGTGAGGTAGGATTATGTTGCGGTGGTAGCGACCCTAATTTCATATATCAATATGTTATAATATTATTATATGGAGAGGTTTTTCTTTGCTTTAAATTAAATGGAGATATTTTAGATGGAATTTTAATGTATATAAATTAATATAAAAATTATGTTAATTTTAGCATAAGATATAAAAATGATAAATAAAAAATTTGATCACCTCATTCGAAATTAAAAATAAATTATGAACATTTAAATTTCAATGAAGTTGAAAATTCCTCAACAAACCCAATCCAAGATATACTAAAGTAAGCATAATCTAACTAATTCTAATACACTCCCTTAATGCTTACTTTACAAAACATATAATTAATCACAATTACAACACTTTAAAATTTTCGTCTCTTGCAACTACAATACGGTCTTCATTAACATTTTGTACCCTCTTACGAGATCTCATAGGAAAGCACTTCTTCTCTCACCATTTTGAGCTACCATTCAACCCATTTAAAATACATTTGTTTCGACCGGCAACAATGAACTTTGCAAGATCACGGTATTGACAACCTCGCTCGTCGAGGCTTCCACGATAAGAGTTATTAGTGATGAACCATCATCGGGTAAATACCGCCATGAGTCTTTCGCTTTTGGCTATCCATCGGTGGCTAGGAAAATGGTCGAATCTTGAATGTGTTCAAGAGCTAATCTAACAACTTGACCTACGCAACATGACGATGCTCCTTGGCCGCGCTGCTTGAATGGCTACAACAAATTACACAATGGGTAACCAAGTGTTCTCCTGGCGTCTCTGTGGGGCGACAAGAATGACTAAATGCAAAGTAATGCTAATTTGTTCAATAATTGGTTCTTTAATACACAAATCACATAACAAAAATATAAGCTATAACCCAATGCTACAATACATACTCTACACAAAAATAATGAGCTTCAAACAACGTTCCATTCCCCTCTATCAACACGATTCTTCTTCGCCTATATAAATCGACTTTGGACGAACTTGGGGCAATTCAATTTATTAACCCAAAAATAAATCGAAGGTATGTATATGCACATAATCTCCCGAAGGAAGCACCATTGGCTTGCGTCGTTGGCCTCGACGCGTGCCGGCTATTGAAACGTTGATTTTGTAGGACTCTCGGTAACTAAAGAGAAATGTCGACTTGTTGATGAGATTTCCAATACGAAGTGTCATATTAAAAGTTGTAGAGAACAGCTGCTGACTTGAGATAGATATCCAATTTAATATTTGTCATGGAATCCATATGCTTATAGGTATAGGAAACTTTTAACTTTTATGGACAATGATACAACTTTGGAAGCTTTGAAATTTGGGCTAAGGCACCTTGTGCCCTCTAATTTACCGAACACTTCGCATTATCCATTGGTTTGTGCTTGGTTGTTCGTTGATTGCGAAGATGGGAATGGACATGAAGATAGATAAAGTGCTTCATATGAACGCATGGCTTGGAGAATACGGCTATCCTCAAATCCTATTCACTTCCAGGTTTTGAATGTCAATCTATCATTTTCTCAATTACATCTACTGTTAATTACATTCGATTTAAATCATTAAATATTGTCACCCACTACAATGCGGAAAGTATTAGAAATTGTACGGCCATGTTGGAGGAAAGCCATCTTAACCATGAAGTTAACGGTTAACGGTGGAATTCAAGACATATTGCATTGAGACCTTGGTTGTTCGTACGGCCCAAATGCTCTCCTTGGACACAAAATAATAATCATTCAAATCGAGAAACCCGAATGTATGTACGTGGGCATAACTATTCGTCTCGTCCTCAACCAAGCACGTGAACTTTTACATGGCCTCCTAGATTGAGAATCTTGTGAAACCTTCGGCCTATTTAAAATTGGTGAAAACACAAACAAATACTATGGAAATCGAAATCAAATAACGACTATATAAAACACATAAAAAATTTCATTCAAACGCTTATGTATAGAGAATCGGCAACATAAACACTCTCACATTTTCACGGCCTTCCGGAGAAATTAGCGAACGCCACTACGATACCATATTGAAAATTATGAGAGAGCGAGAAACGCAAAGATTCACACACACAAAATAATAATTTCTATATTGCACTAATTAGATACATCAAATATATAGGTGAACTAATACAAATCTTAGAGAGAATCTGTCAACTTCCTCAACAAACCCAATCCAAGATATACTAAAGTAAACATAATCCTAACTAATTGTAATATTTAGTTTAATCATGGTAAAAATTGTTAAGATGCAATAAATTTCAGAAAAATTAACCACACAGAGAAAATAATGATTATTTTTTGATATGAGAATTTAGAATTCAAGAAGACGGCGTGGGAAATAAAAAATTCCAAACATCGAGTAATTACATTATTTCTAGGAGATAAAAAAGAATCTCGGGGAAGAAAAGGGGGTTATGTTTTTCTTAGAAAGAGCAGAATGAGCTTTGGAAGAACGAAGGATGATGCTTGAATTGGACATGAGCTAGTGAAACCTAGAATACACATAGAAGTCCAAGTTGTACAATGGTATTGATTCATAACTCTATTACACCTATGAACCGCGGTCCATGGTGAAGAGCTTGAGGAAATCTATTCTTGCTTTAGGCTAACGATCTAAGGTGAAGAGCTCGAGGTGAAAAAAAGACGTAATCGCCCTTCTTAAAGTGGGTGGTTAAAATAGTCTTGTGGTATTTTCAAAAGTATTTGTGTCAATAGATAATATGTGCATGACTCTGTTTGATTTCTGAGTGGGTGGACCATAATAGTCTTGTGGTATTTGCAAAAAGTACCGTGTCAACTATAGATAATATGTGCATAGATATGTTTGATTTTTTCATAGTAAAGCCAAATGATTAGTATGATTGGATATTACTTCTATGAGGAAAGATTTCACTTGCTCTTTGGTAAAGGCTGTGGGGTTGCGTGGGAATAATGTAATTGCATGTGTAACTATTTAAAAACTATATTGTGCATAAGAGCTAATTTGAAATTATAGACTTACTAACATGTTCATGAAAACTAAAGAGAAGAAATATTAAAAACTATTAGTTGCTTCATGAGTCTTGGTGTGTGTTGTCTTGGCTATTGAAACCCGGTAGACCATGTCGTGATGGGTTTGGTTGGTTGGATTTCTCAATTACAAACCCAATTCAAAGAAAATATTGTTGAGTAATTTAAGTGGAAGGCGAGAGGAATCGGGGGAAAATCTTAGGGAGGATTAACCAATATCCTTGCGTGGTGGTTGGGGCTAGTTTCGGGCACACCGAACGTGGTTATAGGCCTCTTATAATTAGATGGAGAACTATCCTTTACCAATTTGAGAACATGGAAATTAAAAAAATATATAGATACAAAATTATGCAACCATTCCAAGAACAAAAGATTTAATTTAGACATAACGTAGCGTGTGTTAATGACATTAATAATAGGTATAGCTACCGAATCAAATATGTTAGAAACAAACATTAAGAAGAAACTTATCCTTTGAAGGTTTGAAACACATATATACATATCATAAAAAGAAGTAATATTTGCAACGGTAGCATGTTAATAAAATATGTAAATGCTCATAATACCAAAATTTGGGACAAATGTTGTACATAACCAAACATTTCGACATAGCTCCCATGACACAAAATACCTTATACTTTCTAGAAGTTCGTGTTGTGAACACATTAATATTATAGAGAAATAAATTCTAAACCATGTTACCTCAGCTGTATTGGATGCCCAGCGAGAGTTTCTCGGTTGGATGGAGAATTAGTTAAAGTATTTATAAAAGAGAAACAATTACAACTCTTTTATATATTTTTTCGAAACTACGACCTAGACAAAATAAATCGAATAATGAGGAACACGAGCAAGATATATTTTTTTTCAACTGCATGATCAAACTTTCGTATGGTCTTCAACATACTTGTGATGTAAAAAAAAGGGTTTTTCACCCTTGGCAAGTGCGGGGGAGGATAAAACATGCATAACTGCGACTCGAGGTTCAGAAATGCTGAAGCACTGGCGGTGGCAGGCGGAGGGTGAGGCCAAGAGTTCGGCCTGTAGCTCTGCGAGAAGTGGTTAGTATTAACACGAATTAAAAACTAAATTTCAAGCGAGGAAAAAAACGCAAAATATGAGTTCGGAGTTTACCGAGTTGTATGACGGGAAAAACCCTCTAGTGTGAGCACCCGAACTTTAAGTTATTGACACGGTGGTTATAAGTCACGAAGGTTATACGGTGGAAGAATATGTAGTAGAGTGCGATAATGGTCACAAGGAACAATGAACTAAATGACTTACCAATTACCAAGTAGCTTCATCGACAATGGAAATAGGGACCATGTCCGAGCCGAAAAAGGGTGATGGAGTTGCACGGTACAGACGAAAAGAATGGTGAGTCGAATGAAGTGGAATGATGGGTTTGGTAGCATTTTGTTACCCTAACCACCGACTCATGCTCAAGGACCATCGGATCGCGGATGGAAATATCTATGATAAAAACATGGTCCATATTCCACTTAATGCAACCACTAGGTCTTTGGTGGATGAAATATATAAGGTTCCACAGTGACCAACTATTAATTTAGTAAGACGAGTTCGAATGAACAAAATAGGAGGATAGGTTGAGGAGGGATTTTTCCATGACTATTAGTAGGCCTATTCACAAAATCTAGGTGTGTGGTACACACATATTTGCATCTTCTTGAAAATTAAAAAAAAAAAACATTTTGAATGGTGAGATAATTAAATTAAAAGCATTCACATTAAGAATGAGATGATCATAATGTTCAAATAAAAAATTTCCATGGTACACTAGTTACATTAATCGATATGATATCATAGCTTGTTTGGAAGTTTATTATAGTGGATGCGGTGTAATAATCTAAGTACATTAAATATAAAAAGAATGTGGTAATTTTGTTTTGTATTTTTTATTTTTTGCGCGTAAAATTGGGTCTTGTGACCCTATCACAATTCGTATTAGACCACGGTTTCACATCGTGGCCTAGTTGGGAAATAATATCAACGATAGGTGTCGCAGAAATGATAACTGACAAAATATGATAGTAGATTAATTGATGGGGATGAGAAGGGAGTTGGAGGGAAAACTTCCCACCAAGTCAATGGGCGACATGCATAAATCTAAAAGCACAGGGGATATGTGGGTGAAATTGGGTGCCAAAACAATAAAGAAAGAAAAAAACTGCTTGAGGCATGCTTGATAGTTGCAGAAAAGATGGTTAGGCGAGGAACAATAACATAAGGTTGATGCGTCGGGGAAGAGAGATAGTGAAAGACCTCTTGGATAGGAAAAATGTAACACCCCCAATTTGTATGCCGTGAATTTTAAAGTTAGACATTTGAATTTTAAAATCCTAGGGGGGACCCCAAGGGATGACTATGGTGTGAATGTAATTGCATATTTTAATTGAGGAAATAAATAAAATGATTGTGCATTTTGACCAAAAAGAGAATTAGAGATCACTTGCCAAATCCATGAGGATGGATAAGGCAACAAATCCCCAAAAATCTTTGAAAAATCCTTGAAGAAATTAATTAGATTTGAGAAGGAATCTAAATTTCCCAATGAAGAGGAGTAGTTGGGAAGAGGTGAAGAAAAAAGCTCGAAAAGGCCGAGGAAAACAAAACGGGCACAAAAATATCCCAAAGATGGGAAGCCTAGGCTAAACGAGGAAAGAAAGCATCACACTGTGCAGGCCTTGAGAATTAGAAACATGCTTTGGGGAATTTTGAGCTTAAATAGGCACTCACACGGTCCCAGGAGGTTGATTAGTGTAGGAGGTGATCTACGCTCGGGGGGAATCACGAGAGATAAGAGGATTCTAAGGTTGGGGTAGTCCAATTGCAACTCTTAGTGTATGTACGAAGTACTTGTTAATTTGAGTTGTAATAGTGTAATTTAGCTACATATAAGTTAAATCCTTTTTGTATACATGCTTTATTACTACATTTAACATTACTTTTTCTGAATATTCACCTTCTGGTCTTTGTTTAGTTGTAGGCATAAATCCATGAAGTAGAACTACGAAACTCTAAGCCATGAAGGGAGCTTAAATCTGAAGTACTTAATCCTCATAGATAAAGAAATATATATATTGGAAATATAAATGAAATGGAGTTTAGACTCGGTGTATGCTAGAAATCTTATGGCGATAAAATCTATATTAGCCATCCTTAGAGGCGAAAAAAAAACCCACTCGGTATACCATATATGATTTTTATAACGGGTCAAAACTTTTAAACATTCCCTCTATCTCTCTTTTGTAATTCCAGAATAGAGTAGTATAGCCTAACATATTAATTGATCTACATTCCTTTCATTTAATTAAAACCATGGTCCATCTATATTCTGTTTCGAAGAAGCAGAGAGTTCTTGGTATTAATTCTACTGCCTGCCAAGCTTAAACATTACCTTCACGAGTACTCTTACAATAGAAAGTAGTTGAATTTTTGACGAGAATTTAGAAGTTACTGCGAGTCACAACATCAAAATGCATAAACTTTAAATAAACATTTTAGTATACTCGACAAAGAAAAATAAACTTTATAAGCAAGAAGGATCCCCAATAGCTTCATTTCATACCCTATTTACATGTATGAATATCAAAGAAAAAAAAATTGGATATGGCTCTCGGTACCAATGAACCCATTGTTTGGGGTTTAAATAACCTCGACCGCAGAATTATATACATATATGAAAGACGATAAAAAACAACCATGCCGAAATACACACGGTATATTACTCCTCGTATATAAAATATATAATATCTTAAAAATAAAATCTATATATAAGAATATATGCCGAAAATAAAAACATAGATATTTGAAATAAAACGTAGATGCCGAAATAAAATGCGATACATATATATGAATACGTAGGCAGCATAAAAACGGTATTATGATAAGCGAGGACCTAAATTTAAATTTATATTACTGCTGATTAGCATAAATACGGAATAAGTCAATAATATGGCAGTGCTAGGTAACCACGCTTACGTTTTTAGGGTTAGGGGAAAATAGGCGGTAGACACGAGACAATGTATAACGTCGATTTTCTCGAGCCATACGTGAAGCCCATTGACATGCGTCGAAAATGCATTCCGAGCGTACGCGGAGGAATAAAGAAAACCGCCACACGCCAAATAAAGAAAAAACGAAGTAATAAACACGAAGCAATGTTGAAGGTAATGAGGAGTAAAAGAAAATTTTAAAACCCTCGAGTTATTGACGAAACAAAGTGAAGAAAAAAAAAAACCTAATTGTTCGGGGAAATTTACGTATAGGAGCACGCACGATCTTTGCTTGAGTAAATTGATTAATATATATATAAACCTAAAAATTGGCGGGCGGTCACCCAGTCTGTCATTGAGACGATATTTCTGCTGGAAGAAAACTTCCTAACTTTCCGATGCGTAGAGATCGGTGATCGAAAACAATAAAATTTCTAAGCCAACAATTGGACATAATTTCTTTGATTGGTGGTGCCGAACCCCATCACCTGCACCAACACAACAAACTACGATTATAATATCATGATGTCTTGTGTTAGACGGCCGATATAAACAAATGGGTGTATAACCTTCAAAGTAACATTCTCATCATCCTGTAACGTTGATACTTGAAATTTAATGAAGAAGCAGAACCTATTGCATTAGAAAACCCCAACTTCCGATGGCATGTGAAGAAATCGAAGTTTCATATCGTAAAACATCTGGGTTAATATTCACATAAGATGTTGAATAACTGAAATGTCTGAACTATTGATCTTCTTTTTTTGGCATAAAAGAATGAACACTTGAAACGCGAGAGCGAGGCTGCATCTGCAACTCTGCGCGAGTTGAGCAATGAAAATGCCGGCAGAGACGATGGGGTCACAAAACGGGGGCGGTGGGTGCGCGGCCGAGTGGTTTCTCCTATGTCGAACACACAGAGCCTAATTACCTTACGATAACGTGTAGTCGCGAGCTTAACTGCGAGAACCACCCACAGTAAACGAGGAAGCCACGCGTGCTTAGTACGAGAATGGCGACTACAAAGGGAGGGATCTGTGGAAAGGGAAGTACGATGCGTGCCTTAGACTCCGCGGGGGAGAGAAACCGATGCTGAAAAAGAAACACAAAAGTTAATCACGGTCAATATAATATTCTAATCCGACCTTCAATTGAAATCTTTCATACGGCGCGAAAGCATTATTCGGATCTTACAAATCTCTCCCAGGCCCATCTACATGGTACGAATCGGAGCCAAATAACGGTCACCGGAGTCTTATCGGTAAAGAATGGACCGGTGCAGGTTAAGTAAGTACGTATGTGCGCCTCCGGTTGCGGGGGAAAAGGGTCGGCGGGGTTGATACGAACCGGCGGGCGATATACTCCATCCTAGCGGGTGCACGTAGCATCTTTGTGGTGTCGAGGTCGACGGCCGCCAGAGTGTGGGAGTTAGAGAACTAAAACCAAAACAAAACCTACGTATACCTACGGTCTATATGTTCGCGCGCCGATTTCACCTAGCTTCATTCGTCAATCCAACGTAATCTCTCGAAAGTTTTACGTAGCATGAAGATTTATATATAATTATCATTAATGGTTCCTAATGATTGACAGAGATAAATATATAAAAATCCTTAGTCACGGCGAATCCTAAAGTCCATGCTACATTGTGGTGAGACGTGAAGAAATAAAGCCAAGTGGAACTATATCACGATTTCTATGAATAAGTGGATTTGATAATTTTTGCGTAAGTGAATGTTTAAAAAGAGAGAATTGGGTATAAATAAATTATAATATAATTATTTCATACTAATTATTCCCCTATGGATTTTATAATGGGGGGTGAATAAATATATTAAATATATTTATTCCACAATGCATACATATATATATGTGGCTTTTAAATGGTATATATAAAAAAAAAAAAAAGGTAAAAAAATAATTAGATATTTGTACTCCAATAGGGAGATATATATGGATTTTAAAAGGGTATACAAGGAGGTATGAACAAATAATGTGGATATATGCATTCCACCGTGCATATGTATAGTTGGAATATATGATGTTATGTGTTAGGTTGCTAGATTTTTACGTGGAGGATGCAAGTATATATGTATGCCAGGTTATGGATGAAAGAAAACAAAGCGGAGAATGGTGCACACTAGTAGGAGATAATGTAAAATGTATCCCTAAGTGCCATCCCTATAACATTCAAGAAGGAAAAAAAAAAAATTCCCTGAGTGAGAGGTGTGACAAATGATATGGGAGTATGAAATTTAAACAAGTGAGGCTGTCATGTTGATATGCTTATTGTATAATTTGTTTTTTGTGTTGTTTTTGGGGAAATGTATAAAAATTGCTAATGTTGTGTTGTAAGTGTATACGGTGGAATGGGCTGAAGGTGAAGGGATTTATGTGGATCTACACCTTAAGGTTTTCTACTCAGGTCCAATGCCCGACAATGGCGATGTTACCACGGGGATGCAACAAGATTTGAGCGGAAGCGAAACGGAAGTGACGTGTTATCATCGGCCGGTAAAGAGCGGGGAAAAACTCATCGGTGCTTCAGAAACGACGGGGAAGGCGAAGGTTCCGGAAAGAAGAGAAAGATGGATGAGTACGATGAGGATGAGGCACACCGCACAGAACGGCGGCATAAACGAGAAAAGAGAGTTGCGAGGATAATTTAGAAAGATCAAACCTCCTTCCTATGACGTTAAAAAGGAGGAAGATCTTGAAGCTTGGTTCTGTTCTGAACATGATCAAGTATTTCCAAGTTTATGAGTATGAGAGCAATATGAAGGCTAGATTAGGCTGTGTATGACTACAAGGCAAAGCTACAACGTGGTGGGAAGAGACAAAAATGGTGCATGCCATTGATGAAAAACCGATTACTTGGGAAAGATTTTGAGACTAAGTTCAAAAGTCGTTATTTCAATGAACGATATTATGACGATAAAGCGAAAGAATTACATGAACTTAGGCTAGGGCAACTCACTATTGATGAGTTTGTCACTAAGTTTACTAATTTGCGAGGTATGTTCCTTACATTAGGGAAGAAAAGGCCAAGGTGCGGAGGTTTTTTGAATTGCCTACTGCCTTGGAGTGTATAAAGGAGAAAATTGAGTTTGACAACTTGAAGACCATGGACGAAAGGCTACATTAGAAAAGCAAGATTATGCTATCAACGAGTTTAAAGATAAAGCTGAACAAGGGAAGAAGCTGGGTGAACAAAGTGAGTTCAAAGGAAGAGACCAAAACACGACATATCTAAGGAATTTTGGTAGAGATCATCGAAGGCAGAATTCGGCAAACAAAGAAAGTCAGCATGGTCCAGAAGTGGATTCAAAACCCGGTAGAAGGGAACGGTAAAGGAAGGGATAGTAAAAATGAGGGAAACGGCGAGAAATGTTGAAGTTTTGTGGAGAACCCCATATGATGAGGGCCCTTTATCGAAATATCCATGATCCGCGAGCGAGAAGGCGACAACGTGAATGACATGGCAGAAACATACCAACCATCGGTCAGGCTGCGGAAAATGGCAGAAATGGAGACATCAAGCAACCATGGTGGAAATGGATGGTAAGATTAGAGCACATTCTTGTTTTGGTCGTCAGTGCTTCTTTGAGTTATATTAGTCCACGGAATTAGAAAAATGTAAATTTAAACACAGAAAAATTTAAATGGAGTCATGGTTATTACGGTGTACTTTGGAACTAAGAGAAAAGTCACACATAAGTTGCCTAAAACCACAATACAATTAAATGGGTTCCCAACGAAGTAAATTTGAACATACTACCATTAGGATCCTATGATACAACGCGTAGGAATGGATTGGCTAAAAGAAAAGCACGATGATAGCAGGATAAAACCTTGCATTGTGTAGATGAGGAAAGGAAACATTTTTCACTAAGGAAACCAAAACCATTGTAGTGGAACAAATATCGACCTTACAATTGAAAAGAACGACTGAAAATGATACCAAGTCTATGCGTGCATGTAGAAGAAGAAGAGCTTGACAAAGCTGAAAAGAGAATCAACGAATGAGATACACGTTACAGGGGTTTAAGGAGGTTTTTCCCAAGGAAATCCTCATCTTCCCCCAAAGAGAGATTGATTTTTCTATAGATCTTGTGCGGGAGCTACACCTATTTCCCGAGCCCCTATCGGATGAGTCCACCGAACTAATGGAGCTAAAGATGCGGTACCGAGAATTATTGGATAAGGGTTATATTAGACCCAGTGTGTCTCACGAGGGCCAGTATTATTTGTAAAGAAGGATGGAAGCAATTTGAGATGTGTATGGCTGCCATCCCAATTGAATGGCCCGACAATCAAGAATAGATATCCACTCCCCTAGAATTGATGATCTTTTGAAATCGGGTGAGAGGAGCTTCGATGTTGTTCTCCAAAATAGACCTTAGGAGTGGGTATCATCAACTCGGAATTAAAGAAGAAGACATCGGCAAAACAACATTTCGAACCGGGTATGGGCATTACGAGTTTGTAGTCCTACCTTTTGGTTTGGTAATTACTTGCCACTTTTATGTGTCGATGAGCAGTGTGTTGAATAAGTATTTGGATAAATTCGTTCTTGTGTTCATAGATGATATCTTGGTCTACTCTAAGAATGAAGAAGAACATAAAGAACACACGAGAATAGTGTTGCAAACATTGAAAATGGAGTTATATGCCAAGTTAGGTAAATGTGAATTTTATAAAGATAAAATTCAATATTTGGGAGCATATAATTTCTTTAAAAGGGTTAGCCGGTTGACACGAGAAGATAAAAGCCATTAAAGAATGGCCGGTCCCAGCGATGTTACCGGCGGTAGATCATTTGAATTGCGAGTTATTATAACGGAATGGAGAAGATTTTAACTATGGCAAATCCCATAACCTCATTACAGAGGGAAGGTGTTAAGTTTATTGAGTGAAAAATGCCAAAACGGTTTCGAGCAGAGTTGAAACAAAGACTTATTTCAGCACCTATATTAAAATTGCTGATCCTGATGAGGAGTTTACATGGTATGTACAAGGATGCTTGCGAGAGGGGACTAGGGAGGTCCCTGTGCAGAAAATTCGATTATTACCTTGTGAGTCTAGGAAATTAAACTCATGAGCAAATTATAGTGCCTACTGTTCGAAATTTAAAGCGGTTATTCATGCGTTAAAAATGTGGAGGCACTATGTGGGAAAAATTCGTACAGTGACTGCAATCACTGTCAGTCTCAATATTACACTGTCTGGCCCGATGCGAATGCAAGACAAGCCGGATGGCTGTGTTTTTCTAAGTGAATTTGATATGGATATAAAAGCATATCGAGGAAGGAAGAATATTAAAGTTGCGATGCTTTAAGTAGAAATGCTTGTCAACATTTAAATAGCATGGGAGTGGTGCCCGGACAGAGATAGAAGAATTGGTGGGAGAAGCGACAAAACAGACCCGACTATGAAGCCCTCTTGGTGAAATTACGGAAAGGATAAAGCTGATTTCACTAGAAACCCCGACGAGGATTACGCTATTACAAAAACGGGTTGTATATTCCGAATATAGAGTCATTAAAAAGAGAAATACTAGATGAATATCACAAACGACCCCTATACGAGACATCAGGGTACACCGAAGATGTTAACATCCTTGAAAAAGAAGGCATTACACAGCCCAGAATGAAGACGGACATGACGATATAAGGTAAATGTATGGAGTGTATTTTGGTCGGGGACGAACAAAATACGTGAGGACTTTTAAACCCCACCGCAATTACTTGGTGGAAATGGGATACGGTTTCATGGATTTTATAACGGGGGACTACCAAAAACCAAATACCAACATGATTCAGTAATGGTAGTAGTAGACACTTTAACCAAGGCGCACTTTATACCACTCAAATCTACTTTCGGGACGACTCGAGTAGCGAATGTTTTCACGAAGGAGATAGTAAGGCTTACGTGGGGTGCCTAAAGTAATTGTGCCGAGATCGAGATGCTAAGTTACGGCCCAGGCATTTTGGAAGATTACATTTGCAGGAATGGGTACTAAACTGAATTTGTCTGCCTATGCTAAACCGATGGGCGGACGGAAAAGGACAAAATCAAATCTTGGAAGACATGCGTATGTATGTGATGGATGAACCATCAAAGTGGGAAGAGTATGCATCTAGTTGGGTTAAGCACAATAATAGTTATCAATCCTCTATTAAGATGAGTCCTTTGAGGCACTCTATGGAGGAAGTGTCGTACTCCTTGGTACAGGTCAACTAGAGGATAAAGGCGGGTGTTGGGACGAGATGCACTACAAGAAATGGAAATAATTGTCAAACAAATACGAGGAGAAATATAAAACTGACACAAGATCGACGGAAGAGCTATCTTTGATAAGAAAAGGTGCACGAGAATTCAAGTGGGGGATCATATGTATTTTCGCATCAAACCCAAACGAGCACTTTATGCGGGAAGTTGTGCAAAACTTGCACCTAGATATTGTGGGCCTTTTGAGGTGTTGAAAGGGTGGGACCGGTGGCTTACAAGCTGGCCTTACCACCTCATGTTAAAGTACATAATGTATTTCATGTTTCATTATTAAAAGATATGTGCATGATGCTTCTCACATAGTTGATTGGAATGTGGTACGAATTGGAACCCAGAAGGAGTGCGGAAGCCCAGCTTCAATCAATAGACGGAAAGAAATTGAATTGAGAAACGAACGGTGAGAGGTGGGAAGCCAAAGATGCAGTGGAAGCACTTTCTTTATTTAAGAAGAAACACACAGGAGGGAAAATTTGAAATGATGGAGAGATATCCATTTTTGTTTAAGCGAACTCTAAGTAGTTGAATAGGAACACGAGACGGTGTTATGTTTTAAGAGGGGAATATGTAACACCTTTGATTTGTACGTGAATTTTAAAAGTTGAACATTTCAATTTTAAAATCCTAAGGGGGGGGACCCCAAGGGATGACTATGGTGTGAATGTAATTGCATATTTTAATTGAGGAAATAAATAAAATGATTGTGCATTTTGACCAAAGAAAATTAGAGATCACTTGCCAAATCCATGAGGATGGATAAGGCAACAGAATTCCCAAAAATCTTTCGAAATCCTTGAAAGAAATTAATTAGATTTGAGAAGAATATAGAATTTCCCCAATAGAGGAGTAGTTGGAAGAGGTGAGAAAAAAGCTAGAAAAGTGAGGAGAAAAGCTTAAAGCGAGCTTTAAAGAATCTAGATGGGAAGCCTAGGCTAAACGAGGAAAGAAAGCATCACACGCTGTGCAGATGACGGGGTGAAACATGCTTTGGGGAATTTTGAGCTTAAATAGTACACTCCTACACGGATAGAGGTTGATCGGTGCTAGGAGGTGATCTCTGCTCGGGGGTGGTCTGAGATAAAGAAGTTAAAGTTGGGAAGTTTGGTCAATTGCAACTCTTGGTATGTCTGAAATACTTGTTAATTTGAGTTGTCATGGTATGAATTGGCTACATATAAGTTAAATCCCTTTTTGTATACGTGCTTTAGTACTACATTTAACGATACTTTTACGAAGATATTCACCTTCTCGATCTGTTTAGTTGTAGACATAAATCCATGAAGTAGAACTCTGACTCTAAGCCATGGGGGGCTTAGTAAAATCTTAATCCTCATAGATAAAAATATATATATTGGAAATATAAATGAGCGGTTAGACTCGAGGTGTATGCTAGAAATCTTGTAGCTAAATAAAATCTATATTAGCCATCATGAAATGAAAAAAAAAAAACCCACTCGGTGTACCATATATGATTTTTTATAGCGGGTCTAAAAACATAAACATTCCCTCTAATATTCTCTTTGTATTTTGGGGAATAGAGTAGTATGGCCTAACATATTAATTGATCTACATTCCTTGTCATTTTAATCCAAACCATGGTCCCATCTATGGTTCTGTTTCTGCAGAAAACTTCAGAAGTTACGGTATTAATTCTATAACATGTAAAGCAAAAAGCTTATTACCTTCTGGTACTCTTACGATAAATGGTTAGATTTTTGACGAAGAATTTAGAGAAGTTACTGCGAGTCTAACATCAAGTATAAACTTTGAAATAAACATTTTTAGTATACTCGACGAAGAAAAACAAACTTTTTATAAGCAAGAAGGATCCCCGATAGCTTCATTTCATACCCCTATTTACATGTATGAATATCAAAAGAAAAAAAAAATTGGATAGCAAGCTCTCGGTACCAATGAACCATTGTTGAGGTTTAAATAACCTCGACCACAAATTTATATACATATATGAAAGACAATAAAAAACAACAAGCACGAAATACACAACGGTATATTACTCCTCGTATATGAAATATATAATATATGCCGAAATAAAATCTATATATATACTGTTATATATACGTGTAAGTATATATATATATAAGAATATATGCCGAAATAAAACATAGATACTGAAATAAAAATGCGATACATATATATATGAATACGACATAAACGTTATGATAGGTGAGGACCTACGGAAATTCCAAATTTATAACTATACCTTTGATTGACATAAATACGGATAAGTCAATAATATGGCAGCGAAGTGCTAGGTAACCAACGCTTACGTTTTAGGGTTAGGGGAAAATAGGTATTGAACTGGAAGACAATGTATAACGTAGATTTTCCAGGCATACGTGAAGCCATTGACATGCGTCGAAAATACATTCTATGCGCACGGAGGAATAGAAACCATACATGCCCAGAATAAAAGAAAATGAAGTAATAAACACGGCAATGTTGAAGGGTAATGAGGAGTAAAGAAAATTTTAAAACCCTCGAGTTATGGTAGAACAAGTCGAAGAAAAAAACCCTATTTACATTCGAAATTTACTTACCGTATAGAACCTGCGATTACCGCGGAGATAAAGTTCGGTCAATATATATATATTAAACCTAAAAAATTGCGTGAACCGATCTTGCGATCGTATTGGGGCGAGTATTTCCCAACGGGAAGAAAACTTCTAACTCCGATACGTAGAGATCGATCAAAAACAATAAAAAATTTCGGTTCAACCAACATAATTTCGGGCACGGCGTTTCATTGATTGGTGGTGCCGAACCCCGCCATACCCAACATAACTCGGCTGGTCCACCAATCTCACGTGTGCGCGTGAGACGGGCGGATATAAACAAATCGGTGCCATAACCTTGGTAACTCATTATATCATCTGTAGGTGATACTTGAAATTTTAATGAAGAAATAAGAACCTATGCATTAGAAAACCCCAACTACGTCGCAGAGAATCGGGGAACACCCTATCGCTAGAGCATGCGGGATAAGATACACCGCAAGATCGTGGAGCTCGCGTGTCTAGACAACGATCTACCTTTCGGCATAAAAGAATGAACACTTGAGCTTGAAAGTCGAGGTGCATCTGCGCAACTCTCGCCGCGAGTTCGAACGTGAAAATGCGGAGACGATGGAAATTATAGAAACGAGTTTGTGGTTGGTGCGCGGCCGATGGTTTCTCACACATGGCTAGGCACACAAACTGATACCGCACGATAACGTGTGATCGCGAGCTTAACTCGGGAACCACCCTGTTAAAACGGGAAGCCATAGTGCTTAGTACGGGAATGGGCGACACGAAGGGAGGGATCTACCGTGGGAAGGGAAGTACGATGCGTGCCTTCGTTAGACTCCCGCCGAGAGAGAGAAACGCCGTGCTAAAAAGAAACACAAAAAGTTAATCCGGAATATAATATTATAATCCGACCTTCAATTGAAATCTTTCAAACAACGGCATTGGCAGGTCTTGCAATCTCTGCGGCCCATCTACGGGGGGGGGGTACGAATGGGGCAAATAACGGTCACCGGTCTTATCGGTAAAGAATGGACCGGTGCCGAGTTAAGTAAGTACACATGTGTGCGCCTCCCGATTGCGAAGAGAATTCGGCGGGGTTGATACGAACCCGGCGACGATATACTCCCATCCTGACAGGTGCAACGTAGCATCTTTGTAGCATCGGGTGCGGCCATTTGTGGAGTGTGTGAGTTACGAAGAGAACTAAAACCAAAACAAAACCTCTTGTCTATACTGCGGTCTGTGTTATACCTTGATTTCACCTAACTATTCGATCAATCAACGTAATCTCGAAATTTTTTACGTAGCATGAAGATTTATATATATAATTATCATTAATGGTGCTAATAGTTCGTAGAGATAAATATATAAAAATCCTTAGTCACGGCGGATACCACAAAGTCCATGCTACATTGTGGTGAGACGTGAAAATAAAGCCAAGTGGAACTATATCACGATTTCATATGAATAAGTGGATTTGATAATTTTGCGTAAGTGAATGTTTAAAAAGGTGGGTATAAACAAAATTTATAATATAGTGTTTCTTATAATTATTTACTATGGATTTTATAATGGGGGGTGAATAAATATGTTAAATATATTTATTCCACAATGCATACATATATATATATGGCTTTTAAATGGTATATAAAAAAAAAAAAAAAGGTAAACAAATAATTAGATATTTGTACTCCAATAGGGAGATATATATGGATTTTAAAATTGTATACAAGGGTATGAACAAATAATGTGGATATATGCATTCCACAGGTGCATATGTATAGTTGGAATGTATGATGTTATGTGTTAGGTTGCTAGATTTTTACGTGGAGGATGCGAGTATATATGCCAGGTTATGGTTAAAGAAAGAAAACAAGCACGGAGAATGGTGCACACTAGTAGGAGATAAAGTAAAATGTATCCCTAAGTGCCATCCCTATAACATTCGAGGAGGAAAAAAAAAAATTTCCTAATTGAGAGGGGTGTGACAAAAAATTATAGAACTTATCGAAGCCTATTCTCGAGCACGAGCCACGATATAGGGGAACAGTAACCTTATTGAATAACACCCAGAAGGGATCCATTCACAGAGAAGTAACAAAAAAAGAGCTGACAATGAAGAAGAATTAGGTTTTTTTACAGAGAAAAGAAAAAGAGAGAAGTAGAAAATTGAGTTGGAGAGAGAATTTAGAAATATAAAACCTCCATTTTTTGACAAAGAAGCAAAGGAATTTGCAGAGGCCTCGATTATCAATATGAATAAATATTTATAGGTTTATGAGTACAATAATAACCTTAAGTCTAGGCTAGCTATTTATTAGCTTCAAGGAAGAGCCACCTTATGGTGGGAAGAGGTCAAGTCAATACAAGGCACCGAAGAGGAGAATGTCACCTAGGATGAATTTCAAAAGCAATTTAGAAACAAGTACCTCACAGAGAGAGTTTATGATAAGATGGATAAATAATTCCATGACTTAAGGCTACGGAAGTTGACTATGGATGAATACATAATGAAATTTACTTCTTTATTATGGTATGAGCCTTACCTTCAGGAAGAGAAAGCTAAAGTACAACAATTTCTGAGTAGTTTGCCAACGTTCATGAGAGAGAGAATCAATTTGACAGTACAAAAACCATGGATGAATCAATCTGAAAGGCACAAATGTGTTACCAATCAAAAAAATACAAAGGGGACACTAGGCAAAAATTGTCTCAAAAGAAAGGACAATTTTTTTTCCATAATTTTGAAAAGTACTAAATCTAAAAATTTCAAGAATTCATAGAGAAATCTTCCTAGTAAAAAATCTCGAAAGAATAAAAAAATCTAAATGGAAAGTTGAAAATTGGCCTACAGAAGGATCTACTAATCTGAAATCCAGCCAGGTACAAAATACCCCTCTAGAATGAAGGGGTTGAGGAGAAGCCCACCATTATAAAAATTGTCCCAATCGAGCCACATTTAACCAAGCTGCTAATGTTCAAGAAGAATCTATTATTGGGGAGATGGTTATGAGCATGCATAGCATCAATGCAACATTGGAATATCAGAAAGTGGAATGCAAACCAACCATGATTGAGTTAGAAGGTAAGTTATTTAATCAATCAATATCTATTTTAGTAGATTGAGGGGCCATATTAAGCTATTTCGACCCTAAAATTGTAGAAAAATGTCATCTTTAGACTCTAAAATTTAAACATCCTTGGTTAGTATAATCATCCACTAGAACAAAATAAGAGTGGTTTCTAAGGTATTAAACTTCTTTGTGAGTTAATACAATCAACTGATCACAATTGATTTAAATATTTTCTATTACGATCCTATAATGTGCTCATATGGATGGACTAGCTACAAGTACATCAGTTCTTGGTAAACTGTAAAGAAAAATCAATTAGTTACCTTACAGGAAGAGGGACCAGGAAAGAACTCCAGGTAATTAAAAAGAATCTAAAGTTGTGTCCCATTACCTTCTCTTAGTTAGGAAAAAGTGTAATAAAAGGGTACTTGATTTATGCGTCTAACACCCCAAGTTTCTATGCTTTTTTATTTGACATTTGAACAGATCTAAAGGGTAGTGGACCCCAACGGAGAAATAATGTATGGATTTATTTAATTATTTATTAATAAAAATACATGGAATGGTTATGTCTGCACTATGACTAGATTGAGATTGGAGATCCTAGACCTTGATCCACAAGAATATGGATAAGGTTAGACTTTCCTAAAAAACTTTCAGAAAAACCTTGAAAGGCATGTTACTAAATTACATTGGGAGAGAAAAATCTAATTTCCCCAATGAAGAGGAATGTAATTGGGAAGAGGAAGAAAAGCTGGAAAAGCGTAAAAGACAGTTTTAAAGTACCTCACTAAAGGAAACCTAGGCAAAAATAGGAAGAAATCATCCTGAAATCTATAGATGCAAAAAGTAGAAACATGCTTGGGAAAGCAATACTTAAATAAGCTTCTCCAGGACAGACAAAAGGTTTTCTATCCATGGAAGCAAGGATCTCAGCTCGGGGGTGAGTTAAGGAGATAAAACTCTATGGTTGGGAGGATTGGTCAAATAATTTGGTATGCACACCATACTACTCCATTGTACAGTAACATTAGACTTATTATGAATAGATAGAGTTTTGAGAAAATTAATGAAGTATAAATTGATATGGTGAGTAAATTAATTCCCATGCATTTAGCAGAATTACTAGTATATAAATACTTTGATAATCTACCTAGTTGCATAGGAGTTACCTGACATGAGTCATATATCAGAATGTCTAAACCTGAGTTAGGTTTAAATCTGATGATAGGCCTCTCTTAGGAAAAATATTAGTACTGTGAAATAAAATATACAACTATTACTTCAAATGTATACCTTTATTAGAAATATGAATGAATATACATTTCAGAAATTTAATAAATTACGAAAATTTATGAATACATGTATGTATTTCAAGCATTTTATTACTGTTATAATTCATTAGCATAAATATAGTTTGAGATAAAGTACCTGTTATAATTTCAAGGATCTTCCTTACCAGTATACATAGGAACAGTGTAAGAAATTCATTACAGAAAAATATTATATGCATCTGTATGTCTCAGATAGTTATATAGATATCAAAGCTAGATTTCTGAACCAAAGGAACAAAATATTAAAAAGACATATTACAGTCCTAGCATACTATCATCGTGCATCTCAGCATGAAAGAAAGGCTAAGAAATTTCTTTAAAGTATTTAAATGTAAATTTTAGCATGCTTCCATTATGGTAGAAATCATATCTGAATCTATATTAAAGTTTTAATGGATATGGATATGAGTAGAAACAAAGAGATAATGTGTAACATAGGATTATCTCAGACATTAGTGAGAAGTACAAATTAGAAAATATGACCATGCTAAGTTATAACACTGAAATTAATGAAGTGCCCAGAAACTGTATTGGGATTTTGTATCGAGAGAACATAGTGAACTATTAAAAAGGAATACAATTAAAATAGAATTTCAAACTCTAAATTATAAACATTTAAAAAAAAACATATCTTTCTCTATTAGAGAAAGCACCCAATGTTTTTTCTACATGTAACTATTATGATTATTTTATAAATATCTGAAATTACAACATTCGTAACTGATAGAGTTCTTACATCATATATTTGTAACCCTATTCAATTCTTATGAAAATAAATAGAAAGAGAAGCCTTTGATATTTCTAATTATATATCCATTTAGTTGAATATCTTTCTGCTGTGAAGGTATAGGAGAAATATTCATTAAAACAATGTTATTTAAATTGTATCAGCATACAAGATCTCTATAGTAAAACTACTAATTGAAGGAAAAATAATGAAGAAAATTTATACAGATTTTAAAAAGAAAAAGTATAATTTTTTTTTTAACCTGTTCATATATTATACCTCTGTTTAGAACAATCAGAAACTAGTGCTCAATGGGCATGAAAATGTATATAGAGATTAATATAGATATATAAGAAATTAAGGTTTAACATTGTAAACTTTAAAACAGTGAGATACTATCGCATATAAACAAAAATGACTAAAGTCATCTAATGATAAATTTTTCAAAAAAATATTATGGAAACATTTCGCAGTTCGGACGATAGCTGGAGCGTTCCACAATATTTTCAAATATCACAATGTTATTTAAATTAAATTACAGACATATATCATTAAAGAGAATAAACGTCGGATGAAATATCGACATTTGGGTTGTCTGGGCAAGATGGCGAGACGTATGAATATACCAACCTAAAAAAAGAAAATCGATTTATCATGTCCATTAGCTTGGAGGGACTGAAATTATTTAAGACCTATTCCCTGAATGAGCTATGGTTGTAGAAATACCTGCAAGTATCATACAGAACTAGTTAGCTATAAACCAAAGGGTTGTATAACAAACAACGAGATGAGAAGACATCGATTTGAAAGGAAATTATAAATTACCTTTAGGAGTTTGAATTTGTATAGCAACCCACCTACCATTCATCATTTTAATGGGGTTATTAATCTTGTAAGTTTAACATAGGACTTCTAAAGTAGAAGGTCTAAAAATTCGAGTAAATTACTCTTATTACTAAAAACAAAATGACGAATAAAACATAGAGTCCAACCTGGAAAAAATTTACAAATTCGTCTTCATTGGAGGATGTTGCGGTTGAAACCGGGGGCATTTGATGTAGATAAAAGAAGTGAACTTAACCATTTCCTTATGGTATTCGATGGTAAATCGATAAGGGACACAAATAGAGTGAAAATTATTCAGAGGCAATAATTATATCTTTAAAATGATAGATGTATATGTTGATAAGAAAAAAAAACAGAGTAACTCTGTTAATGATATACAACACTGTTGTCAATAAATTAGAACGATAAAGGTAGCAATTTTTATATCATTACAATGTTGTAAAATGAGCTCAGGAAATTCTTATATCATGACAAGAAAAAAAACGAGAAGAATAAAGTCAACCGGAAAGCATTTAAAAAAAAAAACAACAAATCCCAGTTACCCTATAGACCTTCCCATCGTTCACTGTAATATGAAGAGAAATTATTTAATACCCGAACATTGCGGTATGAGTACATGGAGAATACCTGTGGCCATGACCTCAACTGGAGGAGACATCTTCGAAGGAGTTTTGATGGCAATCCAGATGAGGAGAAGAGTAATTTCTGCACATAGCTCTGAGAACGCTTGAATTTGAGAAAGAAAAATGAAGTTTGTCTCTAAGAAATTTAACTTTATATCTGCTAAAAACCCTAAACTTCTTCACACATCTACCGTCCACGTGGCAGAAGATGCCCAATGGAAAAATTAAATCGACAAGGGAATTATCCAAAACATAAGTGGAGTTATAGCAACCAGGCAGATCAATTCGGAAGTACAACTTACGAATCCATAAATAAATACACAATACCAAAAAACCTAGAGGTGTAGGAATGAATTTATAGTTCGTATCACCTAACTCATAAAATCACATCATAAATGATAAGAAAACTTCGAAATGAGAAATGAGAATAAATGACTTCCTAAGGCATTTATGAATAAATTAAATTCCACCAAAAATCGAGATACTGCTTGGGGAGAAATTAGCAGTCGTGTCGTACTTTACTTGAAACATGTTCCAACACCGAGAATGCATGGAATTAGGGTTAGGTTTGAATTTTTATAATTAATTTATATAAATCTTGAAAAGTAAAAATCTAAATGTGGTATGAAGAAGGGAACGAATGGGTAACATATTTAATTAAACAGATCACATATATAAAATATATGATTGGATAAGAGTATTCCACATTAAGTTATATACATATAATATCTAAGTAAGGATAAGGATAAAAGAAGAAATAATCTCATAAATTATCAAGTGGGATATGGTTGTTTTTGTTAGGAGACAAACCTATATATACATATAGGTTATAAATAAATTATAGTAAAATGAATAAGCTATCTAGACTCGGGTCTATTTTAGAAATGTTAGATAGATATAAAAACATGTATAAAATCTTCAAGAGATGTAAGTTTTTTTTTAGGGTTAAAGTAATGACCCAAAATAATAAGGAGGAATTGATGATTCAAATATAATTGTCCATGTATAGAAAAAAAAAAATTTGTTAAGAGAGAGACATTACAATGTGGTCTAGGTAGGATATACTATTTCAAAGGAAAAACAATCGCACTGGAAAAATTTCCCATGATTCACGAATTTGCATGATTATTCCCCGAAAGTATTCTAGTATTTCCCCCAAAACAAGAAACTCATTTCACAATTGAGCTCATTCTAGCGGCAACTCCTGTATCGAAATCTCCCTGTCGTATGATCATTCCTGAATTAAAAGAGCTTAAGATGTAGTTGCAAGAATTAATTTACAAAGGATATATGCATCCAAGTGTGTCACCTTGGGGAGCCCCTGTGTTTTTCATCTATAAGAAAGATGGAAAACTTAGGCTATGTATTAATTATAGGAAATTGAACAAGTTGACAATAAATAATTATTATCCTTTAGCCGAGATTGGTGATCTTTTTTATAAAGGCAAGGGTGCTACAGTTTTTTCCAAAATCAATTTGTGATCTTGTTGTCATCATATTATAGTGAAGGACGAGGATGTTTATAAAATAACTTCTAGAACATACTATGGATCTTATGAATTTGTTGTGTTTCCCTTTGGTCTGACTAATTAACTAGCCACTTTTATGAGCCTTATGTATGGAATTTTCAATCCATACATGGATAATGTTTTTTTTAATATTTATAGATGATATCCTTATTTATTCCAAGAATATTAAGGACCACGAAGATGACCTTTGGATAGTGTTTCAAACATTGAGGGAGCGTTAAATATATGTTAAATTTAGCGTGTGGCTTTTATAAGGATCATATCACAGTATTTGGGTTATGTGATCTCATCCTAGGGTATAATTGTCAACCCAGAGAAAATCAATAGAATAATGAACTGGATCGTTCCTAAAACTGTTGCCGACGTTCAATATTTCATGGGATTGGCAGGGTATTACAACCAATTTATTGAAGGATTTTCTATAATTTCTTACCCTATAACATCCTTAAGAAATAAAGGAAGAATCTTTAAATGGACTATAGACTATTAACGTATTTTTGATCAATTAAAGCATTTAATAACCAAAAATCTAGTATTAAAAGTTGTTTATCCGGAAAAGGAATTTGTGGTATAATTGATGCATGCAAGAAGGAGTGGGAGGATTCCCCATGCAATAAGGAAAAATGATAGTGTATGAATTGCCTAAAATAAAAGAGCATGAGGAGAAATATTTTACATACGATCTAGGACTTGTGGTCGTGGTAAAATCATTAAAAGTCTGCTGCCACTATTTATTGCGAAAATAGTTCATGTTGTTAACAGAACATAGAAGTTTAATCGTTTTTTTTTTTAAACAACCCAATTTGAATGTAAGACAGGCTAGATGAACTGCATTTTTGAGTAAATTTTATTTTGATATAAGGCATCTAAAGGGAAAGAAAAATCGTGTAGCTTATTCCTTGAGCAAGAAAGTGCAGTGTGCGTATGAAATTCAATATCACCACATTGAATTCATTGTCTGGAAAAAAATTAAGGAAGTTGATCGTAAGGAAACAGAGTATGATTTTTGGTTGTATCAAGTTAAACAAGTGCATAATGCAGGAGAGAACACTGGGTAAGGTATAAATAACTAAAATTTGTTAACTTTCAAAGGGAGAGTTTATACTCCTAACCATATGAGTATAAAGGAAATCTTGTTGGGTGAATTTCACTATATTCTCTATTTTTACCATCTTGGGTATCAAATTTTTTTTTCACCAATTAGGAAAGATTAGTTTTGGCCTAACATTAGAAAGTATATAGTTGTATATTGAGACAAGTGTATGGAGTGTCAATTATTGAAGGCGGGGCACCAACACCTTGTTGGCTTGCTTTAACCTCTTCCCATTCTTGAATGTAAATAGGAAATGACCACTTTCGAATTTATAACGGGATTAAAAAAAATAAAAAGGAAACATGATTCCACCATGGTAGTGGTCGAGAAGTTAAGTAATTCTTCTAATTTTATTTTTGTTAAATCTACTTATAAATATGTAGAAACGACAAATATATTCATGAAAGATATATTTTGATTACAGAACATGCCAAAAATAGTAATCTTAGATAGGGGCATGAGGTTTACTTCTGCATCCTAGAAAGCTCTCTTTACAGGATTTGGTACCCAAATTTACTTCAACACTTCTTATCATCCTCAAATGGATGGGAAAAATGTTTGAGTGAATCAAGTTGTAGAGGATATGATGTGAATGTATATAATGCAATAGACAACTAAATGGGAAGTGTATCTCCACTTAGTTGAATTCACTTATAATTATAGGTACCATGAATCATTAAATATGGTCCCTTATGAGGTGTTGTAGAAGGTGTCGAACACCAGCTAACTGGAGGGGTCCAAAAGACAAGATGATGTTACAACCAGAAAACTTGACAGAAATGGAGGAGGAAGTTAGGAGGGTCAGGCATAATTTGAAGGTTTCCTAGGATAGACAAAAGGCATATGCAGATAAGAAAATAAAATTTAAATGCAAAATGAGTACCTTGCGATCGGGTGGGTGTGCTAAGTTGGAACCTCACTACTATGGACCATTCCAGGTGGTAGAGTGAATAGGCCATGTAGCTTACCAACTTGATCTTCCTAGCAACATAAAAATTCATAATGTCTTTCATGTTTCCATATTAAATAAAAATGGGTATGATACAAGACAAATAATTATTTGGCAGTAAATTCAAGTAAAGATGAGGATGCAGAATGAATATGTTATATTTCTAAAAATTGTAACTAGTAAACTGATTATGAGTCAATGGTTTTTGACAAGTCAAACTAGACGATAAGTTCTTGGTAGAACCTCTACACATCCTTGATCAGGGAGAAAAATTGTTGCGAAAATGAGATATCATCCAAGTTAAGGTGCAGTGCAGCCATTTTAGCCTAGAAGAGGTGATGTGGGAAGAAGAAGACTTCATGAGACAATCCTATCCATAATTATTCCAAGGAGAATAATAAACATCGAGGACAATGTTTTTCCCCAGTGGGGGAAGATGTGACACCCCAGGATATGATCAAGTTATGAACATTTACCTTTAAATGAATTTATTTTAATTATGGTAAAAAATGTTAAGATGAAGTAAAATTGTAGACATTTTTTTAATGAAAATAATGATTATTTTTGGATATGAGAATTTAGAATTCAAGAATAACTACCTTATTATCGAGAGATACAAAGGAATATAAGGAAGGAATATGGGTTCTATTTTTTCTTGGAAAAAGAAAAGAATGAGGTCTAGAAGAAGGCAAGACATTTCTTAAGAGTATCGAGAGCTAGACATCTTCCAGTGCAACTGGAATACAGAATCAGAAGTTTAGGCTAGACAATGGTATTGATGCCTAACTATATTGTTTCCTAAGACTGTGGTCTACTTCTCTGTGAGGAGCTTGGGGGGTAAGAAGAGGAGGTAATTTCCCTTCTCAAAGGTTTCGTGGAACAGACTAGTCTTGTGGTATTTGAGATAAGTACCATGTCAATTATAGATATAATTTTTGCATGAATATGTTTGATTTTCTGATATTAAATGGAATGACTAGTATGATTATATATTACTCTTATAGGATATATTTCAATTATTGATGTAGGAGAATCAGACTATAATTCAAATTCAATACTGTGAAGGGTGAAACGTGGACAATCATTTGCAAAACAGGGCAAATTCCGTGAAACAGAGCTAAATTGATAGAATCGATGTCTCTAGAAGACTTGATTAAATTGTAATTATCTGCTAGAGAGATTTAGGGGTTTAGTTGAGAAATTTTTGGAGAAACTCATGGATATTAAACGATCCACTCCCTTTGTAATTCCTTTATAAAGTGAGTTTTTGTTGTATGACAGATAGGATAGAAGAGAGCAATGTATCCGTGGGGAGAAATTTGTCATTCAGGCTAGTGTGGCCTTAGACTGTAACTCAAGTTCTATGTATTAATGAAATTTGTGCGTTGCTATATATCTGGGGTTAATCTAGACTTTGTTTGTATCTTTGTGTTTTATATATGCATGTTCTTACTATTAATGAATAGACTGTGTGAGCAAGAGGGAAAAGTTCCTATGAACTTCAAATGGACCAAGCTATGGTAGAGATAGAGGGATGAAGAGATGAAGATTAACCTCAGGAGGGATCATCATATTTAAAGACAAGAGGCAGCTCAGGAAGGATAGTGGAGGAGTAAAGGATGAGCGAACGGTTAGGATTAGATCACAAATCTAAAGCAGAGGAAACCAATGGCTACGATGATTTCGGAAGTCAAACCAAATAACTTGTGATGAAGAATAAGGGCGAGTAGGTGAGGACCGTTAGATCGGGCGTAGATCAATGGTAGACGAAGAATCATGATTTCACAAATCATAGATGTTAGCGGATACCGTTAAGAGTTCGCAAGATATGTTAAATTGGTTGTGATGTAGTAACATTTTAAATATGCAATGAGATGAGGGAAGGCCATGTGTCGGCATGGCGCACGAGCACACATCACATGTTTTATGGTTTAACTCTTATTGGTATAGCCCCAAACTTGCGGGAATGCAATTTTGATTCTCTGTGATTGGTTGCGTGTTGTGGGACTCGAGAACCCTCGTCCACTTGTATGTAAGCTATTTAAATTTATGTGCATTATGTTATAAAGAGGCATTATTGATTGCTTCATGTATATATGTTAATAAAATCCTATACATGCAGTCTGATGTCTACAAGGGAGTTTATGTGGGCCCATAACCCATAGGTCCGTGCACTGTGTAAAATAATGCAGATTCGTTTGCATTAGTTATACTGTTAAAAAAAGGGCAGCTGAGGTTGGGCGCGAATAATGTAATTCCATGTATAATTATTTAAAATTTATATTGTGAGTAAAAGTTGTTTCAAAATTATAGACTTAATAACTTTTTCAAGAAAACTAAAGAGAAGAAATATTGAAAACTATAGGTTTCTAGTAATTCTTACAATATTGTGTGTTGTGTTGTATATTAAGAGTCTCCTGGAGCCATGGCGTGGTGGGTTTGGTTGGTTGGATTTTTCAAAGTACGACTCGGTAATGAGATAACAAAATCAAGACGAGCTCCATCCATAGGGTCTTTGTGGGAAGTAATATGGAAATATCACAGAACAAGATGGTTAAAAATATAAGATGCACAGTATAATAATTACAAACCCGATTCAAATCAAATCCCATTGAGTATTTTTAGTTACAAGGCGAGAGAAATTGCAACAAATTTATAACGATTAATGACCAATATCCTTGCCAATAAGTTGAGACCATGGTTCTAGGCGACCCAGAACCTGGGTCAGGTACTCTTATAACTCATTGGAAGATTATCCTTTTCCAATTAGAGAACATGGAAATTAATATATATATATATATACATAGAAAATTACGCAATAGTTCTTAGAACAAAAATATTTATATTAAACATAATGTACCGGGTTTTAATTACCATTAATAAAAGGTCTAGCCAAAATAAAATATAGTGTAAGAAACAAACATAAGAAGGTACTTGTCACTGAATATTCAAAAAATATATACATATCAGGAAAATAATTAATATTTATGACGGTAGCATGTTAAATAAAATATTTAGATGCCGAAGAGAACCAAATTTGGTACAAATGTTGTACATAACCAAACATTTCGACATAGCTCCCACAACACAAATAACCTTATAATTTTTAGAAGTGTGTGTTTTAAACACATATTCAATATAGCGAAATAAATACTACACCCTATTACCTCCACTGTGATAGATCAACTAGCGAGAGTTTATCAGTAGGAAGGAGAAACAGCTAGAGTATTTATAAAATATAAATAATTACAAATTCTTTGTCTATTTTCTAGAACTACAACCTACACATAAATAAATCGAGGAATGAAAAATTCCAACATGATATGGTTTATCAATCGCATGAAATTTGTTTCGTATGGACTTCAACAGACCTGTCACGTACAAGAGAGGATTTTCACCCTTGGTAAGTGCAGGAGGATACAGCATGGATAAGTCAACTCAGGTTGAATTATTGCTTACCTGGTGCTGTCAGCTGAGGAAGAATACTGATGAAGTAGGCACGCATAAGCTCCTGCGTGAGAAACCTGTAAACATTAACACGAATTTCAAACTCAAATTTCAAAATCAAGGAAAAGAAGCACATAATATGAGTGTGGGTTGAGGGTTTAAAATATTTACCACTCTTCCAGTAATTCGACACCCTGATCTCTGAGCTCTTCATGCATAGTGAGACCTGTAAGTCCCCAATAAGGGTTATCCAGTGGCATAGTATACAATAGAGCATAGATAATAGTGTAGGGCACACTGAACTGAGAAAATTACCAAGTAGCTTCATCAGCAATGGTGATAGGGAAGTCGTTGTAGCTATAAAGGGTGATGGAGTTGCAAAGCTTGACCAGAAAGAGCCGCGAGTCTAATTCCAAGCAGAATGATGGGTTGGGTAGGGATTTTGTTACCCTAATGGGAAACTCTTTCTTGAGGACCGTCAGATCATGGATGGAAATATCTACTGTGAGAACATGATCCAAATGCCACATGTTACAACTGCAGGGTGATGGTGGATGAAATCAAAAAGGTTCCGGAAATGACCAAGTATTGATTGGTAGGACATGTCTGAATGAAAATGAAGGAAGCATGGGAGGATTAATTAAGGCATTATTTTCCATGACCTATGGATATGACATATTCATAGAAATCTATATTTGTATGCCATTGAAAATAGAACATAATTTTGAATGGGGAGATAATTAAATTAAAAACATTCACATTAAGAAGCGTAGGATCATAATGTTCAAATAGAAAATTTCCATGGTACGCTAGTTACATTAATCGGTATGATATCATCTAGTTTGGAAGTTTATTATACTAGGTCCGTTGTCATCATTTATGTACATTAAATATAAAAGAATAATACTTTGTGGTAATTATTGTTTTTGAATATTTCTTTTTAACTGTATGGGAAATTAGGTCTTGTGACCTATTACATCATGCAAATATTTACTATTATTAATATTAAATTATTAATAAGTCAAAATTATTAATTATTATAATAAATAAGTCAAAATTTGATAACTTCAATTAAAATTATAAAAATATATATTTATGTACCATCCAAATATTTACTATTATGTTCATATTAATTACTATTTTAAGAAATTAAATTATTGAATTGTTTGAGAATATAAAATTAAATAAATACAAAATATCATGCAAACATATTTTTTTAATGAAAATCTTGTTTAAAATTAGTCTAAATTAAAAAAATTTTATTGTATAATTTTTTTTTTTTAAATTAAAGTGTTTATAATATTAGTATTATGGTTCTAAGTCTAATCCCAGACATTGTTGTCAAAGTCTCACAGTGAGACTTCTATTTGATTTAATAAAAAAAATTATTGGACAATTTCTCGACCTGACTAGGTCGGAGGTCAAGACTTAGTCTCATATGACATTTCATGAGAGATGATTAGCTTTGAATCCCCAAATCTACAATGAAATGAAGTTAGAACACCTTATAGTCGAGTGGTAAAAATTTGATTTTTATTTTTTTTTGAGGAAAATATCATAAGTTTATTGATGAAAATAGAATAACATCTTTCATCAATTGAAAATATTGTCCAATAATTAGTCAAGTGTGGTGTTCAAAGTACATACAAGATACCCTAATAATACATATGAGCAGAAAAATTAATTTTTTCTCTATTTTTTATTCTCAACCTTTTTCCATGCACCTTGTGATCTTGTGGAGGCGACAAGGGTGAGCTATTTTTCTTTTATAGTGTCTCCATTGTCCTTGTCTGAGTCTGAGTTGTCTCATGTATGATGTCATTTATTGCCACCATTGTCGAGAGGAAATGGATCCTTAGCCCACAGAAATAGGGGGTTTTGTAAGTCAAATGGGTCTTGTTATTCATTTCCTTGTGCCTTTGGACTTGCTGTTGATTGATTATTCTCATTTAGGATGGGGTCGTCCACTTCTTCTTCAACATCCTCCTATGATTCACATGGGGGAAATTTCCATCCTTTGGGTGCTTTCCCAACCTTTTCCCTTTTTCTGTTATCTATGTTTGCATGCAGGCATGTTTTTTGTAAATGATTTGTCTCCCTACAATTTCTGCATCTGAAAGTAGTGTTTTCATAATTTAGGGGTTGCATCCAATTTTTCTATTTGTGTACAAGCTATATTTTTTTGTTAATCCTTTCGTGAGGTTTAATTCCACAAAAATGGATGCAAATGTGCATATTATCACCTCTAATCATTGTGTATATGTTTTGATATATCTCCAAATGATGTTCCCAATGCCTTCTAGAACATAGTCATTGCAAAAATGCATGGGGAGGTTACACATCATGACACAAATGAGTATTAGAAACAACCATAGTGTTTGCATAAAATTTCGGGAACTATGGGGTAATGGAGTGTCCCATAGAGTCCCAGAAAATTCGACCATTCCACAGTATAATATCTCTAGCCTCCGAGGTTTGAAACTTGACAATGAAAAAACCCTTAGAGCATAGATGAATATTGCACTCCATTGTCCAATTTATGAAGATCCAGTGAAAGATATCCATTGGTTTAGGCCAAAAGCAATTGATAGGGCATATGACTTCTTTTGATTCAAATGAGGTGCATTGATCATTAATCTATGGAATGTATACTGTCAATTATGATCTGTGATTTAGTTGTTCTACTATGTAGAGACTAGGGAAATTACCATCCAATAACAAGCTGGTTTCATATATAAATATTTTATAATATTTTTATAAAGAGAGATTTTTTTAGCTTTTAAATTAAATGGAAATATTTTAGATGGAAATTTTTTTATATTTTGTTATTTTTTATAATACATATAAATTAATATAAATTTATGTTCATTTCATAAAAATATTAATCAGTCAAAATTCGATAACTTCATTTAAAAGTAAAAAAAATAGTCCTTAGCATGAAATAGTTCGGAAAAGTCTTGGGTGGAGAAGCTAGATGTATATTTCGAGCTCAACCAGATTGAAAAAATAGAGGCCATCAAGGTGGCCACACTGCATTTGGAGGGTGAGGCTCAGGATTGGTGGTTCCATGGAAGGGTGACACTTGGGCATTCCTTCGTGACTACCTATGTCGAGTTCACTCGGAGACTGATTTAGAGGTTCGACTGGAAGGAACCAGAGGAGAACTTTTTTGAACTAACAAGGCTCAAACATATCGAGAGTCCTGAGAAGTATATTTTAGATTTCCTGAGGATTTTAGTGATGGTGCCAGATCCATCCACAACGCGGATGATCTATATGTTTGTGGAAGGGTTAACAGAGCCACTTCGAGGTCTAGTCAGATCTACTAGAGAAACCACACTCTAGGATGCCATTGGTAGGACTAGGGATTTGCAGGATGCCTTACCCCGGACCAAGACATCTTACCCCCAGAAACCAGCTTTCCAGCCAAAGGGGAATCAGGGTAGGGTACAACTCGATGATGATGCCTGGAGGGAGTTGAAGAAGAAGAGGTTGTGCTTTACCTGTTAGGAACCATGGGCATCAGGTCACCGATGTGCTGCTGGAAAAGCACATTTTATTGAGGCCTTCTCCGAGAGTAGCGGGGAAGAGGATGACTATGAGGATGGGGAGGTAGGAGACAATCAGACATAACAAGATCATTTGCCTCCACCACCTTCAGAGGCAGGAGGTGCAGCTTTTGCACCCACAAAAGGGACCCTTGGAGCATTACGAGGAGTACCCAAGTATCTGACACTACGGGTCCGAGGGATAGTACGTGGGAAGCAAGTTTCAATCATAGTAGACAGTGGGGAAACCCACAATTTCATCAATGCATAGATGGTTGAGAGGAGAGACATACTGACAAAGAGCTTTGATGGATTTTCGGTATTGGTCTAGGGGATTAGACAATGCAGTGTGCCAGGTATGTTGCAGAGCTAGCTGTGATGATGGGAACCTACATAGTGACCGACCACTTTTTCTTGGTTAACATACTAGACACCAATGTGGTATTGGGTGTACAATGGATGATTACTTTGGGGAAAGTCACGAAAGATGGGGAGGAATTTTAGATGGAATGCGATGAAAAGAAGACCGGGAAACATGAGAAGATAAGTGGGATGCACACTTACCCACCTCAGACTGTTTCATCTCATCGGATGGAGGCAGACTTCTGGAAGGGAGACACAGAGTGCATAGTTGAGTTGCGGGCATCAGTGGTAGAGGCTACCAGGTAGACAGTTCATCTGGATATACAAGCCATCCTCGACAGGTATGAGTCGGTATTTGGAGAAATACCACTAGCAAAACCACCAGATCGAGGGTTTAAGCACACTATTGAGCTAGAACGGGGCATCCAGGCCGTTATTACCACACCCTATAGGTACCCCAAGGCCTATCGGGATGAGGTTGAGTAGGTTATCCAGGAGTTGTTGGCTCTTGTACATATTCGGCCTAGCACCAATCCTTTTACTTCTTTGGTGGTGTTGGTGAAGAAGAAGGATAAGACATTGAGAATGTGTATTGATTATAGGGCCCTAAATAGGAAGACCCTGAAGAAAAGGTACCCCATACCACGAGTTCACGAGTTGATGGATGATCTAAGAGGAACCCAATTCTTCTCAAAGATCAATTTGAGATCCAGATACCACTAGATTCGCGTGAGGGAACAAGGCATTACCAAGACTGCTTTCAGGTGCCATTACGACCACTTTGAGTTTTTGGTCATGCCTTTCGGGCTAACGAACGCCCCAGCTACTTTCCAGTCATGCATGAACCATATCTTCCGCAGTCATCTAAGGAAGTTTGTGTTGGTATTTGTTGATGATATATTGATATATAGGAGGACTTGGGAGGACCATGTCTAGCATATAGAGGTAGTACTGCATATCTTGGAGGAGAAACAATTCTATGCTAAGCTCTCTAAGTGTGAGTTTGGGATGACGGAGATGTTGTATTTTGGACACATCATAGAAGTGGACGGAGTGAGGGTTTATGAGGAGAAGATCAGTGCCATCAAATTTTGGCCAGAGCCGAGAAACATGACGGAGGTTCGAGGATTTATTGGCATTTGCACCTATTATAGGAAGTTCATCAAGAGTTTCTCTCAGCTTGCGGTACCCCTTATAGATCTGACAAAGAAGGGGGAATTTCTTTGGTCGGATGTAGTGTAGCGGGCTTTTGACAGGCTCAAGGAGGTTATGAGTAGCTACCTAGTGTTTGCCTTGCCAGATTTTATGTAGCCTTTTGTTTTGGAGTGTGATGTGTCAGGAGAGGGGATCGGCGTAGTCTTGATGCAGGAAGGCCACCCTATAGCCTTCAAGAGAATAAATCTCCTTCCTCATGAGCTGTTATATCCTATATACGACAAGGATATGTTCGCCATTATGCATGCGTTGGTCAAATTATAGAAGTACTTAGTGGGAAATAGGTTCTGGGTAAGAACTGATGACAATAGCATCAGGTTATTTTTGGTTCAAAAACAGCTACAAGAGACGTGGAAAAAGTGGATCAGCAAGATCCAGGCTTATGAATTTGGCATTGGATATGTCAAAGGGAAGAATAATGTGGTAACCGATGCACTTTCACGTAGGCTAGCTACATTATCTCTGATGAGCTTGGATACAGAATGGAGGGTTCAACTCTTCGTGGAGTACTCCAAGGATAAATTTTCCTGTGAGGTCCTAGATGGTCAGGCGACAGATAAAAAGTATAGGGTGATAGATGAGATCATCTACTACAGAGAGGATATTCTCGACAGAGGGCTCCCAACTTAAGAAGAAGATACTTCAAGCATCTCATGACTCAGCATTGTCCAGACATCATGGGTTTACCAAAACCTACCGGGCTATCAGAGAGAGGTTCTCATGGAAAGGCATCAAGGAGGAAGTGCTCTGGCATATGAGGGAATGTGAATTTCTCCAGAGAAACAAGGGGGAGATGAACCATTACGCAGGCTTGCTATAGCCTCTTCCCATTTCAGAGGGAAAATGAGAGAGCATTTCGATGGATTTCATCACAAGATTTCCCATGGTGCAGGGCAAGGACTCTATATACATTGTCATTTATCGGCTAACAAAGTATGCGCATTTTTTTTCCATATTCGCACACTATACAATAACACGGGTGGCGAAGCTATTCTTCAGAGAGATTTTCAGGTTGCATGATCTCCCTAAGACCATCATCAGTGACAGGGATAGTTGCTTTATGGGGGGATTCTGACAGGAACTTTTTCGGCTGGTAGGGACGGAGCTGACACCGAGCACCAACTATCACCCACAGACAGATGGGCAGACATAGATAGTTAACAAGTGGCTGGAAGGCTACTTATGTAACTATGTTAGTGGGAAGCAGAGAGCATGGCTAAATTGGATGCATTTTGGGGATTATTGTTACAACAACACATATCACATTTCCATTGGTATGACACCATTCTATTCTTTGTATGGGTACCATTCTTTATCTTTTTTTGATATGATGTTGGGTTCTACCAAGGCTCTGAGAGCCAAAGATTGGATCCAAGACAGTCAGGACATTCTACGCACTCTCTAGGATAACATGCCTACAGCACAGAACCAAAAGAAGCGGTATGATGACAGGGGTTGGATGGTAAGACAATTTGTGGTAGGAGACTTGTTCTACCTACGATTACAGCCATATCGACAGTTATCACTGAAAAAAAAGGGAGCTGAGAATCTCAAGCCTCATTTTTATGGGCCATACAGGGTGATATGCAGAGTGGTATAGGTTGCGTATGAGTTGGAGCTACCCTAAGGCAGCAAGATTCATAACATTTTCCACGTGTCATGTTTGAAGAAGGAATTGGGGCAGCAGGTGACAATGAAAAAGGAGTTGCCACCTACAGATGATGAAGGGCATTTGGTATTACAGCCCGAGGCAATTATTGATACCAGGGAAAGGCAGTTGTGAAACAGAACCATTGCGGAGTTCTTGGTGAGGTGGAAGAATTTTCCGGATGAGGATGCAACCTGGGAAAATGAGAAAATCTTCAAGAATCCATCACTATAGTTTCTTGGGGACAAGAAACATTATGTCGGGGGAGATTGTAATATTCCCAATTCAATGGCTAGTTGGAATATACAATTTCGGTCAATTTTTCTTTAAGTAGTTAGATTATGAATAAACATGAGTAAAGGGACCACGGCTCACTCTAAAATAAGATGCATGTGGTAATTAAGAAGGGCCGAATTGGGCACGCAATATGAGGGTGTTACCATGGTATCATCGGTGGAGATGCACACATAAAAAAAATATTATCGTGGTATCGTGGGATGAGGCAGTCGTAGGATTTGAGAGCGGCAATTGCTATATAAAGGAGATAATTTCATCATTTGGACATCATGCAAAATTTATGCATTTCAATCTAGTCATTGCGACTTGGAGCATGATGGCTGTTTAGCCTGTCTGCAGCACTGTTTAGTGCATTGAGTGTCTCCGTTCAGAGATCTCGCCCTCAGTCCTAAGGGACTTTGAATGCCTGCTCGGGTGAGGTAGTTTCGTCAGTATATTTATAGGAAGATCAATCTGCTGTACTGGTAGAGGAGCAGCGCATCTATTGAATGCATGACGTCTGTGGAGGAACAACGTGTTATTTGACTGCGTAGTCCTGGGTGGAGTACGCACTTTATATTAGGGAAATCTCCAGTGGGTACTTGTGGAGGATATTTGTATATTGAGGATTTCTGAATTAGTGGAGAGAATAAATCACAGATAGAGGCGGCCGGATCATTGGGAGGAAAACACAGATCCACAGGAAGGTATTGCTGGGCAACGACACAGCCATCTTCAACAGCTGGATGCAGATCTGAAACACAGTCATTCCATGAGGATAGATCTTCACTTGCCTCGTGCAATATTTAGATGCTATCTCTTGATCACCTATTGTACTCCTCTGTATTTATTAGATTAATAAAATGGCTTAGCATTCTCTTATCTCTTGAGTGTCTATGCATGCTTTATATATATTCTATTGTATGTCTGTAATCTATTATTTCTTCCCTTTTGCATTTAGATTTCCATACCACTTGTTGTGTTTTTCCCACACTTAGACAGAGTCTGGAAAGGGCCAGATAGCCTCCAGACCTCATCCTCTTTTAGAGGTGAAATATCTGTTAAATTTCCTCCCAGTCCATCTCTGGTTAGAGGTTGTTGTGTTTCAGAGAGATCCCTGAGAAGGGGATATTAGAAATTTATCCTTGTTTGAGATGCCCTGACAATGGTGGTCCCATTGCACCCATTGCACTCACTCTTGCTACGCATCACCCAACAATCTCTAGCTTTAACTTTGCAAAATGTTGGGCAAATTTTATTTTGCAAATTCTAAAGCCAATATGCTTCCTTGACAGCCAAATGTACAGGTATTTTTCTTGTTTTTCCCTAATTAAGCCTTTTAGTGGATTATAATTTCAAATTACCTTAAAATTAACCATTTCAAAGAAAATAAAAAAATTTATCATGCGGTGTGTTGGAGCAACGCACTCAACCCGTTCAGCTTGCACGGGTTTATGGTGCTACCTATAAATTTACAATCTGGACTGTAACCGGTGCTAACGGTATCCACACTGGTTTTAGGGTGGTACCAAAAGTCGCAGTGTGTTATTTTAAAATTTTTAAAAAAGTGCGGTGCGGTCGATTACCCAGCAACATCATTGACCATGTGGAATAGTGGAAATATGTTGATTTCACTTAAATATTTGCACCAGGGCCGGTATTTTTTCATCACACAAAATTTCTTATTTCATCATGGTCAATGGTGTGGTCTAGTAAAAGACTGCACCGTTGAATATGTAATGATGTCAAGAGGTCGGTGCGCTGACCGAACTATATGCCCTGGGTCGTAGATTTTAGTCAGTGCACCGCACTCCCTGCACCATCCATAGTCAATGGTGCACTGAAAATTTTCAGGTCCATTGCCATTGGTGCGCTGAATATTTTCTGGTGCACCGTCACCGGTACGCGACAAAAAAAGATGCACCGGTACCGATGCATGCCCGTTTTTTGTGGCGCACTAACTATTTTTTTTCCAATATATATATATTTCTAAGTACATGTCTCATTTAATAAAAAAATTGTATTTAATATTTCAATCATTTAGAGACGTGAAAGGAGAGAAGAGGGGGAACAACCACAACAACAAGTAGACCAGTATAACATGGTTCATCTATGGGAGGTACGAGAGAGGGAGAGAGATGTGTACCCTCACCCTATTGCAATAGCTACCTATTGGATCCTAAGGCAGGTAAGCCTCCTGAAGTTCTATGAGTGGACTACTTCCCTAAAGGGCCATGGTGTGTTTTTTAGAAATCTTATCCGTAGGTGTAATGCCCACCAAGAATATTTTCAGGTTGATTCTAACTAGTGGTACACACCCATTCAGGAGGACATATATTTCATTACAGGTCTATCGAGGAGAGGGGTGGATTCTCCCTCATTCCCAGAGGTTCCAGTTGGCTATCTAGCAACAAGATAGTTGGTGTACTCCTAGAGATACACTAGCATAGATATATTGCATCCTTCATATTTTCAGGACTCCAGAGGTCAGTTATGTATTGGTGAATTTTGTAGTGAGGAGCTGAGGTGCCTCTCACTTCTAATTTTGACCATTTCACATAACACTAGTGATAGGAAACACATTAGTTGCTCACTTTTATATTATGTTGATTCTTTAGTACAAGAGCCATTACTTGTTAGGTGGTCTGCTATTTTTTTGCAGCATTTTTGTACAACCTTAGATAGATGTGGTGCTCATGCACGAGAGAGGGTCAAATTCCCTTTTTCTTCAGAGATTTTAATTTTAATTTTTTAGAGGTTTCAAGAGATGAGGCCTACTTTTGTTAGGAAACCTCATAGGCCAACATTCGAGGCACGGATGCACATGTTGGGATAGATGATGTGCAAGGGGGGCAAGACTATGTTTCCAACAAGGATATCACATGATGCACTGGAGTTGCTATCCAATGTTGGCGAGCATCCCTTCATTATGGTCCCCTGTCCTTATGCTGACCTGGATTGGTGAGGGTGTGCCAACATCCTCTTCACATATGATGAGCCACCGAATGATAGAGGTAATATTATTGTTTTATTTAAATTTATTCTAACATGTTCTTTAACTTGTTTTTATTAAATTTTGTAATGAAATTTTGTAATTATTTTTGTGTACTTGTATATATTTTACAGACATTGGGTCTTATGATGGTGAGGACATCCCAACAACACTACATGATCTAGGTGTGGATCTTGATGACGATCAAGATATGTTAGATACCGAGGATCATCAGGGGGCTAGTGCAGAAAGACCTGGTCCTACAGGTGTGCCGGTTATACCATTTGGTAGGGGCGGTAGGCTTGATAGTGAATTCAGGATTGATTTGGGTGACAAACTCACTGCATTGATTGTTGAGGCGGGAGCAAGGCCCACTACTATCAGAGACTACAGGGCAATGGTAGGTTGTTACATATGTGGAGAGGCATGCCGCATGACATGTACAGGCTGATGGGGCATGTTGTAAGAGCTACGACCTTAATTATGTGGTTGAGGAGGACCATTTCACGTTATAAGCGTGGTGGAGACACAACACATGTTCTATAATCTGTGAGCATCGATGCATAATCCGATGATTGTTCAACTGGCATCGTGCTAGATGTGTAGCCTACACTATCATCGAGTAGCAGTCATCATGGAGAGCAGGTTGGACCATCGGTCATGTCTAGTTAGCAGCTTGCAACACCCAGCAATACTCATGATGATGAGCAGGCTGGATTTTTGACCATGTCGATTCATCACGATGAGTAGCCGACAATTGATTCTGATCAGCATGAGATACAAGTACCATATCAGCAGGCACATGATGATCAACATGAATATGAGCTTTTCGAGGTAACACCATTGACTGAGCAGGCCTCAACTAGTAATACTATTGGTGATGTACCACCAGCTGATACATGACATTTATATTACAGTTTTGTATTTTTTACATTATTCAGTTATATATATATATATATATATGGTCCATGTATTTTATGTTCATGTTGCAGTTGTACTCAATTTACATGTTGGTGATCATCATGATGTGTATATTGTTAGGTCATGTTAGATATGTTCATTTAATGTGTATATTGTAGACAGATGTGTTGTGATAGTAGTTATTTGACATGAGATGGATTTTTGATGTTTGTGTTGTGATGATGTTATACAATGCTAATTGTGTTTTTTTAGATGATCATGATGACGATGATGTTAGCGAATTTGAATGTGTTTTTTAGTCAAATATGATGCTTGTACGATGGTTATCATGATCATGATGTTTATTAATCAAATTAATATTAAATTACCATGATATTTATTAAATATTATGTGTTGATTTTAATTTAAATTTTAATTTTAATTGTAGGTAAAATTGTAAAATTGTATTAGTATTTGTAATTTTAATTTTAAGTGTAATTGTGTGTAAAATATTTGTGAAATTTTAATTGTAATTGTAATATTTAATTTATTGTGAAATGATCGTAATTGTAATTTTAATTGTAATTATTTATATGAAAGATTGTAAAATTTTAATTGTAATTCGAATTTTATGTAAAATTCTTAAATTGTAATTGTAAATGTATGTAACAAAATCATTATGTTATCATGATCTTACAAACCAAAAAAAAAAAACTTTACACAGTACGCCAATTTTATTGAGATCAACATAATTGCAAATTATCAAGTGAAATATTGATTTTAACATTAATTCAAAATATATATTATAATGTTTCGAAAAAAAGAGTCTTATAAGGTATAAGGTAATTAAGTCCTCTTCTTTATAAAAACCCATCTTAAAAAGTATAAATATTGCTGAAATAACACATGTACCATTTCACAAGTACTAATTCCATTGAACATATTTTAGACAAATTCGAGTATATTATGATTGCGTTGCCTCTTATTGATGCTAATTCCATGAACGGATTTTAGAAGAATTCGAGTGTCAAGAATGCAATAGACAAAAAAAAAAAAATCATTTTTGGACTATTTTGCATTTTATTAAAAGTTTTTTGAGATTTTTTGTGGGGTTTATGGGTTCATGGGACAGTAGATAGTACCAATCCTTCTGTATTGGTATTTCAGTTTTTATATTTCCTAGCCACGATATGATTGAATCTTGTAGCTATGCATTTAACAATGAACCCATATATTTTGAGAATATTATTGAAGAATATTGTCATATACTTGAGCACTATTCCATTTCTTCATCATATTAGCACAGAATAGAAAGAATAATTTATTTCGCCATAATAACACACAACTTAAAAAAAAAAAACACTCCATTCTATGTTTCAAGGCATTTTACGCAAATGATAGGAATTTCTATGGAGTTTTATCCATATTCCGCAATTTAATGAGGGTTGGAGGGGGCTTACAATCTTGTATTTGTTAGTAGTTGCACCCTTTGGTAGAACCAAAGAAAATTCAGGCATATTCTTCAACGAAGTAGACAGCCCATAATCAATTCCTTCGATAACTCAACAGAAGAAATAGATATGCATGTCAGAAATAGATATGCATTTCAGAGGCTCTTTTTGGCACCTTTTCTTGTTCCAATTTGCAGAAAGGTTCAGGTTTCTTTTCTAAAAGAAGAAGTAGTGTAGTTTTGAAAATAAACGGCCCAAATATTTTCACAGAAAAATGTACATTTCCAACTTGTCTAAAAACTAAAATATCTCCAACTTCAATAAACTTGTCAAAAACAAAAGTTTCCCAACCATTTGTGAAAACTTCCCACGTTGACTTACCATAATAGAGGTTCACATGCCACAATTTCCCACTTGGGCCCTATAGTATTGCATCTTCACACACTCCATGTTGCATTATCTCCACATAATAAGTGGAGATGTCCTGCAATAAACAAAATGCATTGGAAGAATAGTTATTTCCATCAAGAATTTATCCAATTCTAATTCTCAATTATAATTATAATTCTGATTCTCAATAATAAACAAAATTATAATTCTAATTGCATATTTCCATCAAGAATAAACAAAATTCTAATTCTCGATTTCTATGGTTGGAATTCACTAATTTTTTTCGTAGACACCTAAAAGTAATTTTCATGTCTTAACTACAAATCGGTTCTAATGTACATATAACCACACCGGTGCATTTTAGTTACTGTTCACCGGGATCATGTTACCAATGGACGCACTTGTGCAGTGCTATTAAGTGACACATCGATAACGAATAACTGCAAATAAAATAAGCAGAACTCTATTTTCTTTAGGTAAAAAAAAAAGGTGCTAAATTGAAAAATGGGCGGAAAAATATTTTCGAAAATCTAATTTCATAAAGCAATTCTTTAAATACTAAACACTTTTCATTATTTCACTATTTTTGCAAAAAAATTCAGCCAGAGATATGCAGGAGACATACCTTGAGCAAGAGAGCACGAGAGAACTATGGAGCAGTGAAATACGTTCGAACATAAGTATTGAGACAATCAAAATTCCAAACCTGTAGTGACTCAAACCCTGTAGCATAGAATTTCAAAAAATCTTGTGATTAAATTTGATGGTTTTTTTGCTTTTTCTGCAGTTTTTTTATGAAGTAAGAAAAAAATTTCAGTTTGTTTTTCATTTTCATAAACAAAAAAAACAAAAAAAATCCATTTTTACCCTAAACCCTTCATTCTTTTTGTTTCTGCCCTTTCTCTTCCCTATTTCTGTGATTTCATAATTAGGGATTTTCATTTCTTATTGACATCCAACCCATGAGATGATTTTCATAGTCGGATCCCAATCCATGTTGGCCCTTGCGTGAAATTTTTAAATAAAAAAAAAAGAAATTATTGGTGCACCCTATGTAACCTAGCACAATGGTGATCTCTATTATCCTAGTGCACTGCAAAAGTATTGTGTAATAAAAAATATAACTTTTTTCTTTTAATCAATGTGCCATATGTAAAACAGGGCACCAATGTGCTATTTCATTATGGCATATCTCGAATGTTTTGTTTCACAAAAAAATGTTTTATTGTGTTAATTTGTGCACCATGTAACATATAACACACCACATCAGGTCTCCTAGGTGACAGAGAGCACCATATGGTGGTCCCTTATTTGCGCGGGGTGTTTATGCTACAAAAACTAACACTGGATTATTTTTATTATTTTCTTTGTGTTAATCAATGCGATGGTTAGCATGTATTGCACTGGTGCTCCTTGTTGACATAGAGTACTATACAATCTATTATACTATTTTTGTAGTGCATTTATAAGACCCTCATGCACCAATGTCGGTGCGTAAACCATGAATGGCGCATCAGTTTCTTGATATTTTTTTTGTCTAAAAAGTTGACAATTTATTTATAAATATTTTAATGAATGATATGGTATAGGTTTCACATTCATAGAGAAATGACTAACAAGAGATCAATTAACAAAAATACTAATAACACATCAAGAAAAGAGAAAAAGGAAAGTTCTTTGTAAATTATTTACAAAAAATGTTATTTTTGAACTATATGTAAGTTTAACTCATATGTATTGTTTACTATGTACCATGCAAAGCCACAAAACGATGAAGCTCGATCAAATTATTTCTGATCTAGCACCAGAAGAGTGTAAATTATTGATGAAAAAATTGCAAAAGGATGAATTAGGTGAAATGAATTTCTTTTTCTAATTTTCATTAATAATATACTTAAAATTATTAGATAATATGTGTCAAACAATCTATTAATTCACATCTGTTTAATATTCTACAGGGACCAACAACTCATAAAATCAATGTTGTTCTAAGAAAAGAAAAATAGTAGAACATGAAAATGAAAATTAATTGCTCCTTAGCTCATATAGAATGAAAGAGTAATATTCCTTTAAATGTTTGTTTAGAATTATTTATAAATATCACTTTTGTTATATTTATTTTTCATATATCAATATATAAATTAAATAGTTTATTGTGATGTTATATTTTTAGGAATATCATGGAAACCTCAAAATATGAGCGATCTAATATCAAAAATATGCCAGTACGAAGGTTTCAAAACGTGTACAAGGAGATGGTCAAAGAAATAGACAAAAATGCATCGCATGAGGAGCCATCTCAACAAAAACATACTTCAAATGTAATATGTAATCATTGAATTTTTCGATCATTAAGTACAATAAATAAATAATTTAGCATTAAATATTAATTTTCAATTATTTTCTTGCAGAAAATAAAACAAAATTGAACCCATTCAGCACATAAAATAGATTACAAGGAAGAAAAGGGTCGATAACTATTTTTGTGAGTAATTGTTACTTCCTTAGATTTCATTTTTGTATTTTGTAAGTTGTTTTACAAAAATAATCATTGAATGTCTTCAAACAAGTGCTAACATACAAAGAAGAACCATCAGAAGAATTGATTGAAATTGGGTTAAATATGGGTTGTGAGTATATGTTGGCATATCAGAAATTAATTGTGGAATTTCTAAGCATCTATCGATCTTGTTGTACTTAGCTCTGTCTATAACTAATAGAACAAAAAAAAAGATTTTATATTAAATATATGATTTTTTATGGGGTATAAAACTTACAGGAAAAAAAGTATGGAACTGTGCCAACAGATGAAATCTTGAAAGATGGCATGGTACATGGTTTTTAAATAAATTACGAGTCAATTTTTGCTACAGTACATTATTTCTTTTCGATTTACATTAACGTATATTATTTAATATTCCAACTTTCATTATTCTCACCAATGTATATACACTCATTACAGTTTATTTTTATGTTTGTAGATGGAAGGTGAAGAAGAAGAAAACAATCAACACTGCGAACTAAACATTCCTGAAAATAACCCAAGTCATGGAAGTACTTGTAGTAGTGATAATAGTTCAAGCGAAGAATAAGGATCACTATGTTTGGATATAAAAGCAAGGCATTGTATTTTTTGAAATATTTGTTTGTGAAATCAGACATTTTGTTTAATGTAATGGACATAGTGTCCCAATTGAAAGACAAAGCAATACCAATAACTGCCCCATTTTGTATAGAAAAAACTGTCTTATATATATATATATATATATATATATATATATATATAATGTTTGAATTTATTTTATTGCATTCCCCATTATCGCTGTAAAATGTAACACCACTGATTAAATTTATGGATGATTAAATATTATAATGAAGAGATGTGAAATTTGATGATATGATATAATAAATTAATCCAAACATCACATTCAAATGCACTAATAAAAATTTAATTCATATGAATATTGTCAAAATATATATATCTGTCGACTTTTGATGAATAATGAATTCTAAAAAATCACAATAATTATGATATGATATAGTGAATTAATCCAAACATCACATTCAAATGCATTAATAACAATTTAATTCATATGAATACTTTCATAAGATGTGTCCACTTTTGATGAATAATGAATTTAAAAAAAATGATAATAATTGCAGGTGAAACCTTCTAGATGACACGCACTGGTGTGTTGAAACCTTAGTAGCACACTGATGTAAAAAACATCTGTAATAACCTCCATCCACCCAGTTTTTTTAGTTGTGTTTAATTTTCGTTAAAAGCTCCTCCAAAACCTCTGTAACCATAAACGGAAGTTGTAGAAAATGTTTTTTTGACAATTTTGGCCAATTTTATAACACTAAAAACCTCCTTTATAACCTTCTCTAAATGGTATTTTCCTTGTAGTGGTTGTTGCTGATCAACAATGAGTTGAATCAACATTTTAGGATTCATTTTATATTGGGGTTGTGGTGTAGGTTCCCCTACCTTACGGGGTGTCTGCTATGTCAACCCCCTCCTCATCTTATCTTAGTCTATGATAATATTTTTTTTTTGCATCATTCATAGACACAATTGTCATGTTCGTTGTTCCTTAGGGTGCCAACATGCGAACGCTGCTCTGATACCACTTATAACGTATGTCATAATTATCCAAAAATATAAAAAAATCACCTTAGCAAGGCTTGACTAAATGAATTTTTACAATTTTACGCAAATAAATATATATATACCCAATTCAAAGTCTATACCTTACATTACATAATCACAACACATATATATTGGGTTCTTTCCTTGACAGGTTCCAAAGTTTTCACCTCCCTTGCTTACTTGCTACTTGGAAGAATTTCTAACCTTCAACAAAGTTCTTCATTTAATTCTTCAGGTACAAAGTACCCATGTGGTTATTGCATTATGACAAAGTTACTTATCTGTTTGATTATAGCTAGACAGAAATGTAAAGTTTAACATTACATTAGAATTGATTGAAATGATTCATAACCAAAAGGTTTTTTTTTTTATATTTTAGGTATTATTTCCTTGGAACTTAATGACATGGTACAACCCTCCCATCTAATCAAAAATTTTATGAGTAATCACCGTTGGATTGTAAGGTTCGGGTTCGATGGTGGAGATTGGCATAGTACTCGTTTACGGTATAGACCTCCCCAAACCCTATCCATCTTCTATCATTTGTTGCCACTTCCTCTCCACTTTTATCTTCAACCCTTCGGCCTATCTCCATCATCTTGTTTGCCTTGGCTCCATAGCGGCTTCGCTTGGCCTCTCTAGAGCACGTCTTCACAGGTAACACCATACACAACCTTTTTTGAAGTTATTCAGTTCTACTAGGCTGCAATTTCTATTTTCAATTCAATTCTACGCACTCTTATTTCACTGCAGCTATATTCCCATTCATTTAGGGTTCTAACATGGGGTCATTGTTGTTTCGACAAGCCTGTGTTTGCTTTGAGGTTTTCACGGATAATGCTTCTCCAATGAGCTCCTTCGGTGAGTTGTAGGTAAGCGAAGATGTAATGCTAAATTATGGAATGGTTTACTAGATGCAGGTTTACTTGCGTGTGGTTAGGAATACCTACTCTTTTTCCATGACTTAATCATATGGTTTATCCCATAGAACTTACACAGGAGCTCTTGCACTCAGGTAATATTTTTAATGCTTCTCTTATTCAAGCCATTTTATTTTTGTTGCTAGTTTTTCGGCATCGTTCCTCACTCTGTTTCCTCAACCTCTTGTTCCTTGCGCATGTGAGGCTCAGCAAGTCCCTTGAAGTCAAGTTTATTTAGATTTTCATTGATACAAAAATTAGGTTCCCTGACCCTTCCGTTTGCCTTCTAGGTACCGAAATTTTCTATATGTTTTTTTATAAGTATTATTAACGAAGGGTCTTTGGCCTTGCCTTCACATATCCCCCTAGCATCATGTGTTTCTTTAAACATATACTCAGGCTTGCATGCCATTACAATATTTTTCTAATTTTCTGTGGCACGAGGGGCTTCACCTAGCTCGTGGACATCGTCGAATTTTATGACTCGGTCATGAATTATAATTATAATTATTTTTATTTGAGAAGGAATGTTGTACTTTCTGGTTCTAAATTATGAGAGGAAAAATCTCAAGATTCAGTGGATTTCTGGATTACATTATGTCTCGAATGTTGCAATTACTCAAATGTTGTAATTACTTATGTGTTTTCTATTTTGGGTTCTCTTTGTTCTTACAGAATACTGTTACTTCTTCTTCATTGATTTGTTTTTCTCTCTTTTGGTTTTATCAGGAATAATGCAGAGTGTTTCCTAATTTCTTCATATGGGTATAAATTACATCCTTCTGAAATCTTGAATATGGTTCTATTAGATTATCTTGGCTATGTAAGACCCTTTCTTTCGTTCTTTCTTGATCTTTTTCTTTTGCAATTGATATATATGTATAATTTTATATTGTTAGTTACTGATTCTCGGGTTTACTATACATGCATTCACTGTTATTTGATTTACTCTATTTTTTTTACTATTTACAGTAGCGGTACACCATTAAATTGGTTTTGGTACATAATTTATTACTTACCTCTTAATAACATGTCCAGATCGTAATTTTTGTGTTTATCATAGATCTAGTTAATGACCAACTCGAAGGTTGGTGTTTCGACCCTAAACTCCAAGTTAACAGTTTCTTTTGTTAATATTCCTATAGAAATAATTTTGTTTTAAATTCTGCCTGTTTATAGTAAAGACAAATTATTTTCTTGTTTCCATAGATAAACCTAAGTTTGCACAATTCTAAATATTTATTGTATTTTCTAAGTTCCACTGGTAATTTAAAGGAAAACATAGATGTAACACATTTATATACTTCCAATAGGGAGAATCTTCTTTTCATCATTAAATAATGCACACTATGATAAGAATTTTATAATTATCTAGGCGGCATATCCAGTACTGATTTTTCGAGTAAATAAATACTTATCTATTTTTCGAGACTTGCTGACATTGCTCACCCTACCATGAGTGAGGAAATTACGTTCTAAACTCCCCCCATGCTCCATACTGAGTCCATTAGGTTAACATAATTTTTCCAAAACAGACCTCATGGCCCTTGGCCCAGTACTTATTCTTTTCCAGGAATAAGAAATGTTGAGTGTTTTCCACTGGTCACCACCAGGTTAGGAATACTCCACTCCCTCCCACCCTTAGTCTCAGAACATAGCCCCTCTTCCTCACTGTAATGTAATTTTTATCCCTAGAGGAGAGGAAACTATCTTCAATTATTCTTTGTTCAACTACCCTTAATTCTTGGAATTCTTTTACCATCCGTCTTTTTAACATTTTATGGAACCTATATCCCATTAATAAATTTAATTTTAGGAAAAAAAATAATTTATTTTTGTTTCTCACATAATCCTTTTCTCAAAAACATAAATGTTTAGTCACTTGAAATTAAATAACATAACAACCATTTAACATTTAAACCAGCCATCGCAGGTAACATCATAACTCGAGCTTTATTTTTATAGTCTGTTTATTATGAAATAGAGTCTATATAAAAAACTATTTACATTCATGTAATTCATATATTTTATTATCTTAATGTAATTAAAAGTGTATGATTATCTTATTTCGAAATTAATTTGATTAAACAAGTTGGAAATATCTTAATCCCTTAAATTTTTTGCGCTCAAAATGTCATCATTTTGAGAGTAGGGAACTCGGAAATCTAGATATCATGTACCAGGAAAAAATAAAAATAATAATAAAATAGAAAAAACAAACAAATAAATATTTCCTTAAAAGTTCGCATACATTAATCTGAGTACTTTTTTTCCAGTTTGATTAATGAAATAATAATAAAATAGAAAAACAAAAAAATAAATATTTCCATAGAAGTTTGCATACATTAATCAATTTTTTTCCTTTTTTGGGTTTGTGATGATATGGTCTAGATATATTTGAGAAGGGGTAGGATTTGAGTGTTTGTCATAATATGGTTAAAGTATTTTTAATTCAAATTAAATCAAATATTTAAAACCATTCAACCTTTTTGAGTTTAGCATTTTTATATCTAAATTGAATAAATTCAATTTTGTAAAATTTTTAAAAATATGTATAAAAAATAAAAGTGTTATGTTAAACTTGGGTTATAATAAAATGCTTCTTATTCAAACAGCTAAAGATAAAATTATAATTATAATTATATATATATATATATATATATATATATATATATATATATATATGAATTTTTACACTTATAATAATGTGATTGAGCTTTTTGCATTTTTCTAGATTAGTATAAAATACTTCAAAGTGTGTAAAATAGTTTTTCTAAATATTTTAAATATAAAATTATATATATATATATTTATTTATTTGACCTTTCTACATCTTGTACAAAACTTGAAGACAATTTTTTTAAATATTAAATAGTTTATATTAAGGAGTCGAAGCACAAAAATCTCAAAATATAAGCAATACCCAAAGATAATAACGAAAGATAATAAAATATGGAAGCTCCTTAAAGTATTTTGAATTTAAATTAAATAAATTATTTAAAATTATTCAACTTTTTGAGTTTTTTTAAATATTTTAAATAGTTTATATATTAAATATTGGAATCACTAAAAGGTCGAAATATAGCATGGAAGCTCCTTAAAGTGTTTTGAATTTAAATTAAATAAAATATTTAACCTTTTTGAGTTAGAAATGATTTTTTTTCACACTCCGAAAGATAAAATTAGAGAAAGCTAGTCAAATACGTGAATTTTTACAGTTATAACAATGTGATTGAGCTTTATGTATATTTTTAAAAATTATGTATAAATTAAAACTTTTATGTTAAACTTGGGTTGTAATAGAATGATTTTTTTTGCAGAGACCAAAAGATAAAATTAGAGAAAACTATATATATTCAAATGCATCAATTTTTATAGTTGTAATAATGTGATTGAGCTTTCTACATTCTTCTAGATTAGTGTAAAAAACTTCAAAACCTGTAAAAAGATCATTTCTTAATATTTTAAATAGTCTTTATATTAAATAGTTGAAGCACTAAAATCTCAGAATATAACCAATAACCAATTATAATAAAAGAATATGAAAGCTACTTATGTTCAGAGTTTATGACGTCCAATGTTTAGGTTGTGGAACCGTTATCGTTGCGCGGAATAGTTTCGCTACAAACTATCTGGCGACAAACTATGTCGCTAAAAAGAGACACACTTCTTCTAATGTATCAAAACAAACTCCAGCAATTCTATAACATAGAAAAATATATGATAAGATAAGTTCACAGTTTATGAAATCCAATGTTTAGGTTGCGTTGAGCGGAACAGTTTCCCTACAAACTGTCTGAGCATAAACTATCCTAGTAAAAGACGCACCCGTCTTCTAATTTATCAAAATATATAATATAGAGAAAGTAATGCAAATAAACCAAACATTTATGTTTTAATATTTTCACAAAAAGGAAATTTCACTTCTTTATCTTTTTTTATGTGCTATAATATTTCACATCTAATGAGTTAACTGTACTGAAACGTTACCTGTTATTCATATGTTATATGTCAGTATGTTGATGTACTATGTGATATCATAATCATTACTTAAATGTTTTTATTATGTGACATATTTTTATTATTGTTTGGCATTTTTAAATCATTGTTAATATTAATATTATTCATTTTTGCATTTGACATTGATGATTTTAGTTACATGAAGATTTGAATATAGTTTTGACCATTGCAATAATATATTATTTGATATTTTATCTTCAGTGATGGAATATAAATTTGATAATTGCAATAATAAATTATTTGATATTTATAGTCAATGCTGAAATACAGATTTGACAATTCCAATAATAGATTATTTGATATTTTATCTTCAATAATGAAATATAGCTTTGACAATTGCAATAATAAATTATTTGATATTTCTTGTAGAATATGGAATATAGATTTGACATTACAATAATAAATTATTCTATATTTTATCTTCAATAATTAAAAGAGGTGCTTCTTTTGCACATTTTATCTAGTGGGTCATGGTTTTAACCTATTATTCATCCATTAAACTATGTAACCACTACATCTTTGTATCATCATTTAAAAATTATAATCATTGGTTAGCTTCCCTAATTTAAGTTTGGTATAACATGTCACAATAAACCATGTAACCATTACGTCTTTGTATCATCATTTCGTTTAAAGACTTGTATGTTTCCTCGGTTTGAATCTCTCTCAGCCAAGGAGACGAGTCGAGTTACTGCATCTCCTCCTCAGCCTCCTTCACACCCTATATAGTTCCAAAATAGCAGTTATTCTATACTAATTCCTTCAATGACCATCAGATCAAAACCATTCCAAAATAGCAATTAGTCTATACAAATTCCTTCCATGACCATCGGATCCAAACCAGACTTGGTCGATATTGTCCATTTTGAGCACTCAAGTATGAGGTGGGTTCGATTGGCTCCGCAACCTTTGGAATCCTTCAATTTTTACAGTTTTCTCTTCTCTTTTTCCCTCATCTTCATGATTACCTTTCTGGATTTTTTAAAAGTTTTATCATTTTTGTGAGCCTCTCTAGCATTGTGTCGTATTTTTATTTCACTATGATGATATAGTCATTTTAAAATAAATAAATAAAATAAAATATGTATTTATGTCAAATATTATTTTGGCTTGCTCAAAGTTCATTAAATAAAATAAAATTAGAAGTGAATTTTTTTTAAAAGAGCATTAATAATAATAAGAATAATAATAATAATTTTTAATTATTATAAATAATAAATCAAAATTTAATAAACTCAATTAAAATTAAAAAAAAAAAAGATTTTGTAGCATGTAAATATTTACCATTGTAATCAAATTATTTACTATTTTAAAAAATTAAATTATTAAATTGTTTAAGAATGAAAAAATAAATAAACACAATTTTTCATGAGATTTTGAATAGATGTATAAACTTTTATAAATCATATTTAAAAACTTAAAATGTTTATAATATTAATTTTGTGGGTTTTAATATTAATATAAAACTTATATTACTTAGATTTATATATTATTCCTAGTATTTAATATTCATGTTATCTCTAACTGAGTGACCTTTTAGTATGTCTCTTCCCTCTAGCAATGGTTACAACCATCTAGTGAGGTTTGATCCTGGGTCATCTTGGTAACTAGGTCATCTATATATATATATAGTTCATTAACAATAAAATTAATATTATTATTAACTAATAGTGATATTAAATTTAATTAACAACAAAATTAAGAATATTTATTTGTTCCTTTGATGTCCCATAAATAGTGATCAAGTGCTCTCTTAAGCCACTTATTTATGTGAAGTCACCACAATGATATATTGGACATGATGAAAATGTAGTGCTTTTAAAATATATAAAAAAACAAATGTTTGTTAATAATACTACTAATATTAACTCATAATAACAATCATAATCATAATAAATAATTATTAATAACACAATAAAGATAAAATTTATTAATATAAAATAATAATTATTAAGTACTAATAATAATAATAAGAATATATTTATTAATATAAATGGTTAATAACTCAAAATTATTAATTATAATTAATAACTTCATTTTAAATTAAAAAGAAACTGATGTGTAGCATGCAAATATTTACTTTTATAGTTATATTATTTATTATTTTAGAAAATTGATTTATTGAATTATTTGAAAAAAAACACAAAATCATGAAAATATTTATTAATAATATTGGCAATATTAATTAATAATAATAATGATAATAATAGTACTTATATAGTAAAAAATTGCCAAGAAGGTTTGGAAACGCTTTTCGTTTGATTCAAAATCCTAGTTCCTCAGACATGGATTTCTTTACCACCGCCGCTGACGAGTCCCTCCCAGGTTCTGCAAAGCTTGGTAATCTGCGATCTCTCTTCCTGCCTATAGAAATCGCTACGACATTCTACCCCGCGAGCAACCTCCATCCGAAATCGGATTTGAGGGTGAACTTCAGGAGCCAGGTGAGGGGAGTTTCGAATGCAGACACACCTGCTCGGGCCTCTCCATGATGGAAGAACTTCAGCCATGCACAGAATGGAGCCGAGGCGGGCCCCTACACCTCTAAAGTTCATAACAACGCGTGGATCTAGTGCGCTTCCATGGTTCAAAAATATCCAAGAAACCCTTGTGATCAAGAATGTGGCCAGTAAGCAGAAAATGTGGCTGCAGGCAGAGATCGAACTTGGCCCATTCATCAAGGCTATGCAACGCATCTTGGCAACCCAGATATCAATGTTTTTCCCTCTCAAGCCTTCCAAATTCAGATCAGGCTCCCCTCAAGCAGATCTTTGATGCTATGGGTTAGCCCATCGAACATAGTTCAGAAACTCTTTCTCACCCTGGAGCATCGAATGAGAATACCCACAGCTCTTTAAAGACTCTTTCATGGAGGTAAACAACTCAATGCCTCACTTCCCCTTTCTTTTTATAGCATTGAGAGAGATTCTACCTTAATTTTAACCTTTCGTTTGAGAGGGGGGGTTGCAGGGCACTCCTCATCTGCACCAGCATTATCCTATCGAGATGTTGTACATGCACAGCTTAAGAAAGAAGATCAAAACCCCAACACCCCCAAGCCCTTTTTGCTTGACAAATTAGAGGATGTCCCATCCATTGAGATCTCTCATCCAGAGTTGGAAAAACAACTTCAGATCTACGCAAACTGGACCAACAACTGCACTATCATATTCTGCCCAAAGGGCTTCTTTATTGTAGTTTTTTATGGCAGCAAGGACTACCAGAAGGTTGTAAATGAAGGACCGTGGTTTGGGGACGGGCAGGGTTATTCCTCACTCCTTGGTTCCCATATTTTGATCCCTCCATAGCCATCATCACTAAGGTTCCAATGTGGGTCAGACTTCCCAACTTACTGACTCACTTATGGCACCCTGCCGTCTCCCAAGGCATTGGAAACACCTTGGGCCGCTATCTGACTACAAATCCCTATCTAGCATTCTAGAGGTTCTACACAAATGGAAGAATTTGTGTTGAGGTAGATCTCAGCAAAGGGCTGCCAGAAGAAATCAACCTCAAGATCGGTGATTTCTTGTGGACACAGAATTTAGATTATGAGAACATGGCCTTCAAATGCCGTCATTGTTACTAGACAGGGCACCTTCAGCACTCTTGCCCCGCGTTTCTGGAAAAAAAGAAGAAAAACCTCCCCAAATCTAAACCCAAAAGATGGATACATAGTTATGTGCCTCCCATATATGATGATGAATCCTCCAGTTCATAGGAGGAGGAGATTGAGGAAGAAATAGAGCAAGCTAAGAAAACGAAGGATGCTTCCTCTAAATTTCCTCCGGGTGCCCCTATCACTACGGTTACTTCAAAAGGAATCCATGAGTCTACTTCTTCCAACAAAGATAAGGAGATTCCTCCTTCAGTCAACAACAATCTACAAGTGGTTCTAGCCTAGCCGCACCATTTGGGTTGGATCAAAGTCAACAAAAGGAAAGAGAAAAAAATCTGCATGGAGAATTTTGCCCAATCTAGGTAGAACTCGGTTTCTCTTAGCTTTTGTCTCTCAAATCTTGCATCTATGTTCTTTGTCTCTTCTATGTTCTCTCTTTGGGACCAAAGTTGATAGTTTATCATTTCGAGTTGGCCCCTTTCTCATCTCTCTTGATTGTAAACTCTCTTTAGACCAAATGTTCACTTAATAAAATCACTCTTACTTAGAAAAAAAAATAGTACTTATATAATAACAATAATGATTGTTTTCAAATGATTATAATAATAATTATCTAAAAATAATTAATATAGATCAATAATTATTATTAATTATAGTAATAATTTTATTAATTGTAATAATAATATTAATTATTTTTAATAATAATAATAATTCAAAATTATTAATCATTTTTAATAATTATAATTAGTAAGTCAAAATTTGATAATTTGAATTAAAAAAAATTTGATTTGTGTAGCACTTAAATATTTACTATTATAAATACATTATTTATTATTTTCTAAAATTAATCTATTACATTGTTTGAGTCCAAAAAAAATAATTAAACACAAAATTTCATTCAAAGATTATTTAAAATTCTATGAGAAAAAAAATTAAAATCACTCTAATTTTTATTTTAATCAATTTAAACACTTTTATAAAATTGAAGTATTTATGATATTAATCTTAGTCTTTTAATATTAATATTAGGGTTTAATTTTAATAATCACTTACCCTTATAGTATTAATCCAAAAAGTTTATAATATTAATTTCTTGGTTTCTCAATATTAACTTTTTTACTTTTGTTATTTATAATTTTGTTGGGTTTTAAATTATAATCCTTTTTGTTGAATATTATTTCCTAAGTTTTATAATGTATTGGGTTTATAATATTAATATAGATAATATTATCATATTATTATAATATAATAATTATTATTATAAATTGTAGTTAATAGAGAAATATTATAGTTATTTTTATTTTTTTATTATTATAGATATATAAATATTATTATTAATTTTATCATTAATATGATTTATATCATTAAAGTTTATGAACTTTTGTCAATCAAATTAGTAAATGTGATTGATGTATCCCCTTATTTTAATCATATTTATATAAATAAATGTAATTACACTAAAATACCATTAATGTAATATAAGAATTATTAAATCTGTTATATATTATATTAAATTTATAATTGTCAATTATAGTGACATGAAAATACTCAATAATAAAATGAATTGGATGTATGATAAAATAAATACTAAAAAACTCTTTTGTTATTACATCAAAATTTCAAATTTGCGTTAAATTTCTTCCATGCTTAATTACATCGTAAGGCATTATTATTTGAGAACAACATACCTGATGCCTTGCTGTCCTTCATGTGTATCGTTCAATCTTTTGTTAGAAGATTAAATTCTCATTAGCTATTGATTTGAATTCATTATTCCTCAGGTGGTTGGTGGTTGGTTCTGAGAGATTTAACCAGAAAGCTCAGCAGCTACCAGCATTAATTCAAGAAGGTGGTGTCACCACGGCATCTATGTTATTCTCAGTTCAAAGCCATGAAATCGTGAATTCTGCATCGGTGGATGTTCAATTAGTCCCAGAAATCGGTGCCTGCTTTGAGATTCAAGCCATTTTGGAGCTCTTCCTTCGCACCTGACAAAACCTTCTGAATATCCCAAGGGTTTGACAGATGAATCAAAAAAATGAAGAAGGGTTTGGAGGGCTTCAGAGTTTCTAGCACTGGGAGATGGAGCAAAAATCTACAGGTTTAATAGTAGGTTCAGATAGGGTTGTCTATAGGTCTGTAGCCTAGAGCGCAATAGAAAAAAAGGGTATGTTTCCCAGGCCTATGGCGGGGGACCCCCTTATCTGGTTCCGATATGGGTTTCTCACTAGTGAATAGTTGATTCAACGAGGGGTTCCATGCTGGAGACCTTCCGATCAGTACCGGTGAGGAATTTGCAATGGCGTTCTCGCAGATGGTCATTAAGGGTGGTCTTGGAAGGCCTGAGGGTAGATGGTGATGGGAATCGACCTTACAACCACGAGAGTTTGACAGGTGTTCCCATTGGCACTGGTGGGTGGATGGTATCGGGGAATAATTCTGATTTTTCCAAGTGGGGAAACTTGACTGCAGAATTTGCTAGTGATTATGGTACTACATATAATGAGCCTGTGAGAATGGCACGGTTCTTTCACCTAGGGGATGAAGGTGAGTGCCTATATGACAATGGATCCACACACCAGAGAGAGTTCCAATAGCCACGAAGCTCCTCAATGCATCTGGAACACCTCTCTCGTGGGGCATCAGATGATGTAGGGTTTCATAAGATGAATTTCATGTGTAGTTTTGGTGGCAAATTTCTTCCAAGACCAAGTGATGGTGCCCTCAGGTATGTGGGGGGTGAGACTCGTATTTTCATAGCCCACATAGGTATTGGATTTACAAAGCTCATGCAGAAGATGATGCAGACATATGGCTAGGATCTGTTGCTGAAGTATAAATTTCCAGATCAGGATCTCGATGCTTTGGTGTTTGTTTCCTGTAATGAGGATCTTGAAAATATGATGGATGAATATGAGAGACACTTGAAAGGCTCGGGTGAACTATCTTCAAGGCTGATAGTATTTATCTTCCCTGCAAATGATCATGGTTTGGCTCATTTTCCTACAATATGTGTTCGCAGGAATTCTGAAAAGCACTATGTAGATGTGTTGTTGGTCCAGCAAAACTCAAACTATTTGATCATCTACACCACGCACCATCATTTGAAGGAACACAAAAATTCCTTTGGTATGCATCCTCCCAGACTGCAAAACATCTATAAATACGAATAGTAGAAGTGCCCAACATTTAGAACTTTAAAGTTAGGGAAAGTAGATATCAAAGCTCAGAGCACCTAGATATTCTCACGAGAAAGGTAGATTACACCTATATATTTCCATAGGAGAAAGCTAGTTTACAGCTGGCCAGAAGGATAGATTAAATATCTATATACATTAGATACCTGTATACTGAAGGAGAAACACTATATACTTTAGAGAAATGTATATTGAAGGAGAAACCCAACAAGTTATTATGTTGGCTTACTAAATGCTTCCCTTCTGTATCACATCCTTTACACGATGAATGCATTCAATTGCAAGGAGTTATGCGGTAGAATATATGCGCTATCCACAGGCACTATTCAAACAGTTAGAAAAATCTGTTCAATGAATATAGAAAAGACCAAAAATGAGAAAAATAATATATATGAGAAGTCATTGAGCATTCTCAATAGAGGTGTTCAATCGGTGAAGATGTGTGGGAAAACAAGCCCTCTTAATAGGTTCCAGAATCTCAGATATGCTTCTGAAATTCACCAGTTAGAGAAGGAGATCCATGACTTCATTCAGTACCGGCTGCCTATCCAACTATCTCTTTAATTGAAAATAATTATATCAAAGTTCAAGAATCTTCGCCATCTATACGAGTTTGTAACGCCTCCAGTTTAGGAATTTTTTTTTTTTTTTTTTTTTCCTCGAACTATCTAATTCAGATGTATTCCCTATGACTCTTCGAGGATATTGATATATCTACTCTCCTTGTATATGAACGTTTATATATATTTCTACATAACATATATGTTCAATATGCAATTATTAACCATCTCCATATAATTATATCCATATACTTGACTCCATGTTTTTATACTCATATCATGGCCTAGAAACATCTTTTATTAAGATATGGGAATCCCATTTATATTACACATAGAATTACCCTTATATACATATTATAAGCTATTGAACACATAATTATATGCCACATATAATTCATGTAGGTACCATCTCATGGATGCGGACCATATAATTAATTACATATAATTATATATATACCTCTAATAAGAATGTTAGTTACAAAATTCCCCATATAGTGTATGGTTAATATAATAGCAACCTATAAATTCTACCTTTGAATAATTCCTACATAGATTTCCCTTTTTGATACTATGGCAATTATGAGTTCGCGTTATCGAATTTCATGAAATCGACCAACGATTCTTTTTACAATATGACAATGATAACTTAGTGAGGTCGAATTTCATAAAAACCGGCCAAGGTACATGGTCATATACCCAACGACCATTTAAATATCAACCGACCATTTAATTAATCAACGACCATTTAATTAATCAAAGATTAACACGCTTGCACCGATATAACGTGGAGGGGTTGCTATACGATTTCATTAACCCTGCGTCGTACAGGAACACCGCCCCAACCTTTCATGAATCCATATTATATACATATATGTATCACTGGCAGCTTTCACATTAAAAGGTGTTATCAAAAGAAATAATTTGGTGTTCGTTGTATGCCGGCTCTACGTTTCTCTTTCGCCTGTACTAAGTCCGTCCATTTATCTAGCGATCTCTGACTTCTGAAAAATGTAGAGTTTAACTAGACTAGCCTGATCAACGATTTTATAACTCGATTGTATTGTATGTGTAATTTAACCAAGTGTATTGGCGTATTGCACAGGGTTACCAGTGCGGGTGCTCCACGCAAACAACTGGCGCGTCACACCATTGTTTTTCGTGGTGTTTGGAATCCCCGTTCTACGTGTCGAACTTCTGGGAGGCAGTACACCCTGCAATTACGGCTAGGGTGCTTACCAGCCGCCTAGTTTACAGTGGTATTCAGCGGTTGCTGGGATGAACCCTCGGATTTGAAATTTCCTGGTATTAACCTAATGCTGAGCGCATACGGCACCCAACTCTTTCCGGCGCCTCTTGCTGTTCACGGTACTTGGCTTTTCTACGTGTTGCCTATACTCAATTTGTTTTGGGATTTCTTTCTCCTTCTCGGGCAGAGGGTTTAGGGTTACCACAGTACCTTACACTGAGGGCACTCCATCTGTCAATACAGCAGGTTACCTCCTCCTTCAGGTATACTATCCCTCATCGTCTCATTTCTATAAGTTGCTGGTTATTTCAAACGCAAGGATGTTTGTTTACATCTCGATGGCACGGGATAGTTCCCATTGGGTCTGTGCCGAGAGGGTAGCAGATCGCCGTCTCCATCTATGAACTGGAGATCCGAGGGCGAGTCTGTTCTCTTGCGCATTTTCGAAACCCTTGGGTTCCATCTTACTGCAACTCGGCATTCTCATGCGGATGTAACCTATTCTTTGGGCTGCGCAGGTGTTAGGTTATTATGTTATCGTTCCGGTTTATTTGTTCAATGGTTCATCAGTCTGGAATCCGAATGATATTCTCTGTGCCCCCCTTCCGTGTGGATTAATGGCGATGCCTTATCGGGTTCCTGTGAGGCAGTTGGTACCGATTTTGCTATATCGGTGACCTCCCTCCTCGAACGACATTATTAACGTCGATCGGGCTGCGGTTGCAAGGGGCTACTCTCCATGCGAGCACGGTTCACAATCCTCCGACGGGAGAAATTTTCCGCAGACCCTCATATGTTTATTTGCCTAACATGCAAGTCTATTTACTTCCGCGATTGGTGGTAGAGTTCACCCTTTACGTTGAAGTAAATCCTGTCTAACTTATTCTGTCCAACTACTGTATTTACTTGTTCAGGGATATCGTGGCATAGTTAGGCCTGTTTTCAAGAGAATTTACGCAGGATGCACTTACTGTTTGAATGTCTATACTTGTGATGGTTCGGCAGTAGTTAACTGAAAAATTCATATGGCTGGTTGGCTCATGGGTCTGCCCAGCTCTCGCTCTATGAGCGATAATAGAATTATATATATATATATATTCCTATGATCTGCGAAATTCTATAGATTTCTGTTTAAAACCAAATATGAAGCCGTGAGGTGATTTATGCTACCGGCATGCAATTTTACCCACGTCGCCATTCGAATTCTAAATTTTTCTACTTTCGTTCACCTGCAGATCGGGTTGTATTTTTATTTCAGTTATGTTAGTGTCTGAGAAGACTCACTACCATCGTAGTGATGAGTTTCTATGTCGTTCTAGCTTTTTAATTGCTAAATATAAATGTTACAGGCGACGAGAGATCTTATGGATAATTTTATTGACCTTCTAAAATTGCAGATTCGCCTTCTGTCAGCAAGTAGGGTTACAGCTGTGTGACTCATATACCTATCTTGTCTTTGGCCGCACGGAATTCGTGTAAACAGATCGGCCTTATCTTTTTAATTTGTTATGGTTGACCGATATAGTTGATACACCCGAGAGGGTTGATATAACTTATATCGTTTTTTAATTTAAATATCCCCAAAAGGTCTTTCGACATTAGTATTTACTAACTAAGGGGTCGACTGTTAGTTTATATGCACGTTTCCATGTTTATTTGTGGAGGTAATGATATATCATAGCATATATGGAATTTATGTTCGTAGTGGTTCATTCAAGTTTCTTGTTACTACTTTAACAAGTAATATACTTTCATTTGTATAGTTTCTCTATATATATATCTACACTTGCTACTATGTTAGTATAGTGGTGAATGCCATGTGAGTTACAATTCGGTTACCATAATCTCCTTACATAAGTATAGGTACCAAATGTCACATGGTAATTGTATAGGAAGTGAAAAATCATTAAGTGGTATAATGAACTTATACCCTCATATTGGACTATAATGCTCAGATCCGGGAGGGAAGATAAATTTCTTTTTGTTTACCTAGTGGCTCTCTATTTGCTACCAATATTGGGTTTCTCTGTAGTATAGAATTTATTTCAAAGGTTGAAAAGATTAACATGTGAATTCCTACATCTTTGGTTTATTTCTAGGATGTTTATAGAAAAACTAATATAGGTTACAATTTCCTATGAACATAAAATGCCACAGTTGTACCCTTTATATAAGGTAGGAAATCTTCATTTTTTTTTTTGACATAAGTTTAAGTGTAAAACTTAGTTATGTTTACTTCCAGAAATTGGTATTTATACCAGATATTTCTAGTATTGATGTGATATTCTTTTAGCAGATTCATAAGTATAAAATATCACAATTGTTCCTACCCTGAACCCACCATAATTTATCATCTATAGAGTGCAAGTAACTCCAGATTTGAACCAATACTTGGTTTAGAGATTCTGGAGTTTCTACTCTAGAGAATTTCTGGTCTACAACTGTGTAAATTCCAGAAGGTAATACCTGGGATGGTTAAAATAAATGTAATGCCAGCTTTTTTGCAATAAAATAAAAAATAAAGTATATATGCAGCAATTCCATCTTGAAAAAAAAACGGATCACAAGAATTGAGAACATACTGTCCTTAGGAAATGATTAACACTCCCAACAGAATCCTATTTTTTCCCAGGATTCTTCAATGAAGATCTATATAACCATAGTCAGCACACTCTGTCTGCTCACGGGCAGCTTATTTAAGCTCAAAATTTCCCAAAGCATGTTTCTAATTCTGCGTCCAGAATAGCAGGATGCTTTCTTTCCTGTTTAGCCTAGGCTTCCCATCTTGGGATTCTTTAAAGCTGCTTTAAGCTTTTCCTCAGCTTTTCCAGCTTTTTTCACACCTCTTCCCAACTACTCCTCTTCATTGGGGAAAATTTAGATTCCTCCTCAAATCTAAATAACTTTCTTTCAAGGATTTTTGAAAGATTCTTGGGGATTTTATTGCCTTATCCAGCCTCATGGATTTGGCAAGTGATCTCAAATTCTCTTTTTGGTCAAAATGCACAATCATTTTATTTATTTCCTCAAATAAAATATGTAAATACATTCACACCATATTCATCCCTTGGGGTCCACCCCCTTAGTATTTTAGTTCAATTGTCTAACTTTTAAAAATTCAACACACAAATTGGGGGTGTTACATATTCCCCCTCTGGAAATAAACACCGTCCTCGGTGTTCTTATTCAACTACTAGAGTTCATTTAAACAAAAATGGATATTGCTCTGTCATTTCAGCTTCCCTTTCCCAGGTGGCTTCTTCAGCAGTAAAGTGCTTCCACTGCACTTTTACTCTGGCCACTGTTCTGTTTCTCAATTCAATTTCTTCCCGCTCTAATATTTGAAGGGGTTCTGGCAGAAATTCCCCTTCTGGTTCCACCTGTACAACATTCTAATCAACTATGTGAGAAGCATCATGCACATACCTTTTTAATAATGAAACATGAAATACACTATGCACTTTAACATGGGGTGGTAAGGCCATCTTGTAAGCCACTGGTCCCACCCTTTCTAACACCTCAAAAGGCCCACAATATCTAGGAGCCAGTTTTGCACAACTTCCTGCATAAAGTGTGCTATGTTTGGGTTTGATGCGCAAATACACATGATCCCCCACTTTGAATTCGCGGTGCACCCTTTTCTTATCAGCATAGCTCTTCTGTCGGTCTTGTGCCGTCTTTATATTTTTCTGTATTTGTTTAACAATTCTTTCCATTTCTTGTAGTGCATCTGGTCCCAATACCAGTTTATCCTCTGGTTGACTCTAGCTTAAGGGAGTACGGCACTTTCTCCCATACAGTGCCTCAAATGGACTCATCTTAATAGAAGATTGGTAGCTATTATTATAAGCAAACTCAGCTAAATGCAAATACTCTTCCCATTTTGATGGCCTATCCATCACATACATTCGCAGCATATCCTCCAAAACTTGATTCGTCCTTTCTGTCTGCCCATCTGTTTGAGGGTCATAGGCAGTACTAAAATTCAGTTTAGTGCCCATCCCTCCAAACAATCCCTTCCAAAACGCTGCTGTAAACTTAGCATCTCTATCTGAGACAATTACTTTGGGAACTCCATGAAGCCTCACTATCTCCTTCAGGAACACATTGGCTATTTGAGCTGTTCCAAAAGTAGATTTCACTGGTATGAAGTGAGTAGCTTTTGTGAGAGTGTCGACTACTACCATCACAAAATCATGTTGATATTTAGTCTTGGGTAATCCTGTGATAAAATCCATTGAAACTGTGTCCCATTTCTATTCTACAATTGGCAGGGGATTTAGAAGCCCTGCTGGGTGTTGATGCTCAACCTTGACTAGTTGACACTGCATACATTTACTCAGATACTCTGCCACATCTCTCTTCATTCCTGGCCAGAACAACTTCTTTTTCAAGGCTGTTAACATCTTCTGGTACCTTGGGTGTCCTGCATAGGGCTGTTTGTGATATTCATCTAATATTTCTCTTTTCAATGACTCTATATTTGGAATATACAACCTGCTTTTGTAATAGAGCAGCCCTTGTGGATTTTTAGTGTAATCGGTTTTATCCTTTTTCTGTAATTTCACCAAGAGGGCTTCATAGTTGGGATCTTGTTTTGCTGCTTCTCCCACCAATTCTTCTATCTCCATCTGGGCACTACTCCCAATGCTATTTAATTGTTGACAAGCATTTCTACTTAAGGCATCAGCAACTTTATTTTCTTTTCCTTTGATATGTTTTATCTCCATATCAAACTCACTTAGAAAAGACAGCCATCTGGCTTGTCTTGCATTCAGATCAATTTGGGAAAAGAAATATTTAAGGCTAATGTGATCAGTCATTAATGTGAACTTCTTCCCCAGCAGATAGTGCCTCCACATTTTTAAAGTATGAATAACTGCTGCAAATTCCAAATCATATGCACTATAATTATGTTCATGAGTTTTCAATTTCCTAGACTCATAGGCAATCACTGAGTTTTCTTGCAATAAGACTCCTCCTAGTCCTTCTCTGCAAGCATCTGTACATACCACAAACTCTTTATCAGGATCAACAATTTTTAATATAGGTGCTGAAATAAATCTTTGTTTCAACTGTTCGAAACTGTCTTGACATTTCTCTGTCCATACAAACTTAACACCCTTCCTTTGTAATGATGTTATGGGATTTGCGATAGCAGAAAATCTCTCCACAAATCTGCGATAATAGCCTGCCATTCCCATAAATGATCTTACTGCTGAGACATCAGTGGGAATTGGCCATTCTTTAATGGCTTTTATCTTTTCAGGATCAACAGCAAGCCCTTTTTCGGAAATAATATGGCCTAAATATTGAATTTTATCTTTATAAAATTCACATTTACTGAACTTGGCATATAGCTGGTTTTCTTTCAAAGTCTGCAACACTATTCTCAGATGTTCCTTGTGTTCCTCTTCATTTTTAGAATAGACTAAGATATCATCTATGAACACAAGAACAAATTTGTCCAAATACTTATTCAACACACTGTTCATCAAACACATAAAGGTGGCAGGGGTATTCGTCAAACCAAAAGGTAGGACTACAAATTCGTAATGCCCATACCTGGTTCTAAATGCTGTTTTGCTGATGTCTCCTTCTGTTATTCTGAGCCGGTGATACCCAGTTCTGAGGTCTATTTTAGAGAAGACTGAAGCTCCTCTCACTTGATCAAAAAGATCATCAATTCTAGGAAGTGGATACCTATTCTTAATGGCCAGTTTATTCAGTTGTCGATAGTCAATAGACATCCTAAAAGTTCCATCCTTCTTTTTCACAAATAACACTGGGGCTCCCCAAGGAGACACACTTGGTCTTATATACCCTTTATCTAACAATTCCTGTAATTGCATTTTCAGTTCCATTAGTTCAGGAGGGCTCATTCGATAAGGTGCCCGGGAAACAGGTGTTGCTCCTGGTACTAGATCGATTGAAAAATCAATCTCTCTTTTGGGGGGAAGATGAGGGATTTCCTTGGGAAAAACTTCCTTAAATTCTCTAATGACTGGTATAGCATCCAGTAACTCTTCCTCAGTTTGCTGTTCTATTTCTTCTACATGCACTGCATAGACTTGGTATCCTTTTCTAGCTGTTCTTTTCAATTGTAAGGCTGATATTTGTCTTACTACAATGGGTTTTGGTTTCCCTTTTAGTGTAAAAGGTTTCCCTTCCTCATCCACACAATGCAGAGTTTTATCCCAGCAGTTCATCAGAGCTTTCTTCTTTTCCATCCAATCCATTCCTATTAATAATCCATAGGTCTAATAGCAATATATTAGTTACTTGGTTGAAAATAATTTTAATTTTATTCTTTGTTTCCTTTGAGCTTGCTCTCTGTGTGACTTTCTCTTTGTTCTAGTATGCATTACCAACCATATTTGCTAAAATCTTTCGAGGTTTAATCTTTCATTTTTCTACAATTCAGACTAGTAACTCTATAAAGAAGCACTGGATCAATCAAAACGAATACTTACAAAATGAAATTAAATCTTATCCATTTCCTATGGTTTTATGATATTACCTTGCAGATTTTAATCTTTGCCACAGTGATTGGTATGTCTTCCCATTCATCATTATTGTTATTTGCCTCTCGCTCTCTGCTGATCATGTGTATATTGCGATGGGGGCAGTCCCTCATCATATGGGGTTCTCCACAGCCCCAACATTTCAGAGGTTCCTTCATTCTGACTGTCCCTTCTTTTCTATTGTTCCCTTCTACTGGTTTTGAAGCCACTTGGGACTGAGCAGTTTGACTTTCTTTTGGTTTGATGAACTTTTTCCTTTGATGATCTCTACCAAAATTCCTTAAATATGCTGGTTTTGGTCTCTTTCCTTCGAACTCACCCTTATTTATCTAGCTCTTCCCTTGTTCAGCTTTTCCTTTAAATTGTTGATAGCATAATCTTGCTTTTCTAACAGCTTCATCCATGGTCTTTGGGTTGTCAAACTCAATTTTCTCCTTGTACACAGTAGGCAAACAATTTAAAAACCTTTGCACTTTTGCCTTTTCTTCCCTAATGTAAGGGACATACCTCAGTAGATTAGTAAATTTAGTGACAAACTCATCAATAGTGAAGCATTACTTGTCCCTAGCTCATGAAATTCTTTTAACTTTATCATCACAATAACATTATTTAAAATAACGACTCTTATACTTCATGCCCAGAAAATCACTTCCCAAATAACTGTTTTCTCATCTTGCTTTTATTTTGTCTCTTCCACCAAATTATAACTTTTCATATATTTGCATTTGACTAATCTAGCCTCAGATTACTCTCTCCTTCATGAACTTGAAATACTTGATCCCAAACATTGACAGCAAAGCTTGACAAGCTTCAGCATCCTCCTCCTTCTCCCCATCATAGGAGGGAGGTTTGATCTTCCTAAATTCTCCCTGCAACTCTCTTTTCTGCTTCTGTTGATTTCTGGCTGCATCTTCATCCTCAGATTCATCCATCTTTCTTTTTCCAGATCCTTCACCTTCCTGGCTGTTCCGGGAAGTTAGTTCTCTGATGAGCTTTTCATGTTCCTTGCTGGCTGATGACAACAGGTCATTTTGGCTTTTTAATTCAGCCAACTCTCGTTGCATCCGGTGCAACATAGCCAGTACCGGGGCATTGGGATCTGGAGTAGCAAACTCATTCCGCAGATCCACATAAATCCCTTCACCTTCTTCCATTTCAACTGTATACACTTACAACACAGATTAGCAAAGTTTATAACTTCAGAAAAAAAAACAAAATATGTATAAGCAGTGAGCACAAATTTGACAGCCCAATTTTTGTAACTAGGGCTCCGATACCATTTGTAACGCCTCCAGTTTAGGAAATTTTTTATTTTTTTTTTTTCCTCGAACTATCTAATTCAGATGTATTCCCTATGACTCTTCGAGGATATTGATAAATCTACTCTCCTTGTATATGAACGTTTATATATATTTCTACATAACATATACATTCAATATGCAATTATTAACCATCTCCATATAATTATATCCATATACTTGACTCCATGTTTTTATACTCATATCATGGCCTAGAAACATCTTTTATTAAGATATGGGAATCCCATTTATATTACACATAGAATTACCCTTATATACATATTATAAGCTATTGAACACATAATTATATGCCACATATAATTATGTAGGTACCCATGCTATGAGATATTTGGACATATAATTAAATTCCCCTTATAATTATATACATACCTCTTAAAAGATATTGGATACATAAAGGAATTCCACATATAAGTGTTTATGGTCTATATGTGTAACCTATAGGTCGTTACCTTTGAATAATTCCTACATAGATTTCCCTTTTTGATACTATGGCAATTATGAGTTCGCGTTATCGAATTTCATGAAATCGACCAACGATTCTTTTTACAATATCACAATGATAACTTAGTGAGGTCGAATTTCATAAAAACCGGCCAAGGTACATGGTCATATACCCAACGACCATTTAAATATCAACCGACCATTTAATTAATCAACGACCATTTAATTAATCAAATATTAACACGCCTGCACCGATATAACGTGGAGGGGTTGCTATACGATTTCATTAACCCTGCGTCGTACAGGAACACCGCCCCAACCTTTCATGAATCCATATTATATACATATATGTATCACTGGCAGCTTTCACATTAAAAGGTGTTATCAGAAGAAATAATTTGGTGTTCGTTGTATGCCGGCTCTACGTTTCTCTTTCGCCTGTACTAAGTCCGTCCATTTATCTAGCGATCTCTGACTTCTGAAAAATGTAGAGTTTAACTAGACTAGCCTGATCAACGATTTTATAACTCGATTGTATTGTACGTGTAATTTAACCAAGTGTATTGGCGTATTGCACAGGGTTACCAGTGCGGCTGCTCCACGCAAACAACTGGCGCGTCACACCATTGTTTTTCGTGGCGTTTGGAATCCCCGTTCTACGTGTCGAACTTCTGGGAGGCGGTACACCCTGCAATTATGGCTAGGGTTCTTACCAGCCGCCTAGTTTACAGTGGTATTCGGCGGTTGCTGGGATGAACCCTCGGATTTGAAATTTCCTGGTATTAACCTAATGTTGAGCGCATATGGCACCCAACTCTTCCAGGCACTTCTCTTCTTGCTGGTATGTAGCTTTCTCGTGTTGCTATCTCCGTTGTTTTGGGATTTCTTCCTCGTTATCGGGCAGAGGGTTTAGGGTTACAAAGGTACCTTAAACTGAGGGCACTCCATCTGTCGATTCAGCAGGTTTCCTCCTACTTCATGTATGCTATCCTTCTTAGTTTCATTTCTATAAGTTGCTGGTTGTTTCAAACGCAGGGATGTTTGTTTACATCTCGATGGCACTGGATAGTTCCCATTGGGTCTGCGCCAGGAGGGTAACAGATCGCCGTCTCCATCTATGAACTGGAGATCCGATGGCAAGTCTGTTCTCTTGCGCATTTTCGAAACCCTCGGGCAGTAACCATCTTGCTGCAACTCTGTAATCTCATGCGGATGTAGCCTATTCTTTGAGCTGTGCAGGTGTTAGGTTATTATGTTATCGTTTCGGTTTATTTGTTCAATGTTTCTTCAGTCTGGTATACGAGTTATATTCTCTGTGCCTACTTCCGTGAGGATCAATGGCTATGCCTTATCGGGTTCCTGTGAGCGAGTTGAGGTGCAGGTACCTTCTGTCGGTGACCTCTCTCAAACGCTGTCCTTAACGTCGTCTGGAAATTTCCGATTCAGGGCTGTTCCTCTCCATCACACAGTAGCAGTTCTGAGCTCTCCGACAGGAAGAAATTTTCCGCAGAACCCTCATACGTTTGTACACTGCTGCTACAGAGTCTATTTAACTTCACATGATTGGTAGTGAAGTTCACCTTTACGTTGATAAATCATCTAACACTGTACGTCCAACTATTTTGTATTTACTTGTTTAGGATGTATTGTCGATTGGGCTGTTTATAAGAGAATTTACGCGGGGGATGCCTTGTTGTTTGAATGTCATACTTGTGATGGTTCGGTAGTTATTTAGAAAATTCATATAGCTGGTTGGCTCATGGGTCCTTGACTCATCTATAAACGATAATAGATACCTCATCTCTTCTATGATACGAAATTCTATAGATTTCTGTTTAAAACCAAATATGAAGCCGTGAGGTGATTTATGCTACCGGCATGCAATTTTACCCACGTCGCCATTCGAATTCTAAATTTTTCTACTTTCGTTCACCTGCAGATCGGGTTGTATTTTTATTTCAGTTATGTTAGCGTCTGAGAAGACTCACTACCGTCGTAGTGATGAGTTTCTATGTCGTTCTAGCTTTTTAATTGCTAAATATAAATGTTACAGGCGACGAGAGATCTTATGGATAATTTTATTGACCTTCTAAAATTGCAGATTCGCCTTCTGTCAGCAAGTAGGGTTACAGCTGTGTGACTCGTATACCTATCTTGTCTTTGGCCGCACGAAATTCGTGTAAACAGATCGGCCTTATCTTTTTAATTTGTTATGGTTGACCGATATAGTTGATACACCCGAGAGGGTTGATATAACTTATATCGTTTCTGAATTTAAATATCCCCAAAAGGTATTTCGACATTAGTATTTACTAACTAAGGGGTCGACTGTTAGTCTATATGCACGTTTCCATGTTTATTTGTGGAGGTAATGATATATCATAGCATATATGGAATTTATGTTCGTAGTGGTTCATTCAAGTTTCTTGTTACTACTTTAACAAGTAATATACTTTCATTTGTATAGTTTCTCTATATATATATCTACACTTGCTACTATGTTAGTATAGTGGTGAATGCCATGTGAGTTACAATTCGGTTACCATAATCTCCTTACATAAGTATAGGTACCAAATGTCACATGGTAATTGTATAGGAAGTGAAAAATCATTAAGTGGTATAATGAACTTATACCCTCATATTGGACTATAATGCTCAGATCCGGGAGGGAAGATAAATTTCTTTTTGTTTACCTAGTGGCTCTCTATTTGCTACCAATATTGGGTTTCTCTGTAGTATAGAATTTATTTCAAAGGTTGAAAAGATTAACATGTGAATTCCTACATCTTTGGTTTATTTCTAGGATGTTTATAGAACAACTAATATAGGTTACAATTTCCTATGAACATAAAATGCCACAGTTGTACCCTTTATATATGGTGATATGGTATTAATCTTGTTTGATTTTTTGTACATAGTTTAATTATAAAGACTTAGTTATCATTTACTTCCGGAGAATTGGTATTTATACGGATATTTCTAGTATTGATCGATATTCTTTTGTGATTCACTTAAGTATAAAATATCACAATGTTTCCTACCACTAGAACCCACCATAATTTATCATCTATGAAGTGCAAGTAACTCGATTTAAACTAATACCCATTTGAGGTCTGGAAGTTCTATAAAGAATTACGGTCTACAACTAATGAGATCTAAAGAAGAAATTAAACCACAAGGATGGATTTCAAATGTAGTACCAGGTTTTGCAATGAAATAAAAAAATAAAAGTGTATATCTCGCCAATTCATACTTAAAAAAATAGATCCACAAAATTTAGACATACCACGAAATGCCAAAATAATGCCTCTGTTCTTAGAATCCTCTGTCTCCCAGTTCCCTTTGGCGAGAGAGATCACACTCATACAGATCAACCACTAATCTATCTAGGATCAGCTTATTTAAGCTCATACCCCAAAGCATGTTTCTAATTCTGCATCCAGAATAGCAGGATGCTTTCTTTCCTGTTTAGCCTAGGCTTCCCCTCTTGGGGTTCCTTAAAGCTGCTTTAAGCTTTTCCTCAGCTTTTCCAGCTTTTCTCACCTCTTCCCAACTACTCCTCTTCATTGGGGAAATTTAGATTTCTCCTTAAATTTAAATAAATTTCTTTCAAGGATTTTTGAAAGCTTTTTGGGGATTTGTTGCCTTATCCATTCTCATGGATTTTTGGCAAGTGATCTCAATTCTCACCGTTCAAAATGCACAATCTGTTTATTTATTTCCTCAAATAAAATAATAACAAATAAATTCACACCATATTCATCGCCGGGTCCACCCCTTAAGTTTAGCAGGTTCAGTGTCTAACTGCTAAAAAACTAACACGCAATTGGGGGTATTACGGGGGTTGGACGGTGGGATGAGAAAACGTGAACGAAAAAATTGTTCCCGAGGGCTCACTAATGATCACGATGAGAATACCATGATGCTGTGGCAATTAAGTCTGGAAACACTGTTGATGGAGCTTTTAAGTGAATATCCTACTTCTGATTGTAAAAACTTCAGGTAAATGCAGTTTTCTTTGCATGAAGTTTAGAGAAAAATATTACGTTGTTGGATTTGAAGAAGGTTTTTCTCTGAGAAGGTGTCTATAGTTGAGATGAAAAGGTATGAGTTTATTATGCTTGTGCATTATACTATACGCAATGATAAAGAAATTAAAGGTAATTGGGGTTTCTATTTATTCATACCATTTTTTGTTTAACACCTGAAAGACAGTCTTTTTACATTTCATTAATTTATAGAATTTTCATTCTAATAAATTTCTCTTTATCTATGGAAGGTGCTTTTCAAAACAATATCATTTTTATCACGGTCTCACAATCCCCAAACCTGAAGGAAATTTTAGAGAATGTGTGGGAGAAGATTGTTCAGAGCAAGAGACCTGAATTTTAAAATGTTGAGGATGTAGATAGACAGCTACAACAACATTTTCTCAGGCAACAAAAGCGAACTCTTGTGGTGTTGGATGATGTCTGGTCTAAGGAAATTTTGGAAAACTTGTTATTTGAAGGTGAAGGTTATAAAACCCTTGTAAGTACCCGGGATCATTCTATTATCCGCACGACAAACTCTACCAGGCTTTATGAATTGCCATTGCTGGATGATGACGATGCACTGCCCCTTTTCTGCTTTTGGGCTTTTGGACAGAAATCAATTCCAGGTAATGTGGAGGAGCAGCTAGTCAAGCAGGTATGTCTCTTTATTATTGGAATGCTATTTATATGCAATATATTACTATTGCAAGTCTAATAAAATTGGTAAAATTTAGTGGTTATTCAAGCTTATTGGAAAAATATTCATGCTTTCAACAACAATGTTTCTTTGTGCATGTGTTTGGGTGGTTTTCCACCTATAGCAATTCCACTTAGTGTTGTTTTTGTATGAATCATAGGTGAAAGCAGAATGTAAAGGCCTGCCACTTGCTCTAAAGGTGATTGGAAGCTCTTTGCAAGGTCAACATCAGCCGGTGTGGGAGAGTGCCAAGAACAAGCTTTCAAATGGCAAACCAATATCATATTATTACAAAGAAGGGCTTCTTAGATGCTTGCAGACGAGTGTCGATGTCCTAGATGAGGAAGCACAGGAGTGATTCTTAGATTTGGGGTCATTTCCAAAGGATAGAAAAATCTCAGTGGATGCATTGCTAGACATTTGGGTTTATGTGAGAAAGATGGAGTGGCATGATTCTTTTGTCATCTTATTAGAACTTACAAGTCGGAATCTATTGAATTTAACAAGAAATCTCAAGTAAGCTCATTCTTTTGTATTTTTTGTTTGGTCAAGCACTTTATCTTGGTTTCCTCTGTCATACATATTGTGTTAGCTTGGAAATTGGATGCAGTAGAAGCCAAGCAATCGATTATGGCAGTGCTTCTGAGCTATAATTTTCTTAGCATGATGTAATGCAAGACTTGGCCCTATATTTGGCATCTGGAAACAATATAGTTCGTAGGAAGAGGTTTCTTATGCCTAAAAAGGAGGAAAATTTGCCAGGAATATGGGAGCTACTCAAGGATCAAGCTTTTCATGCCCAGATTGTTTCCATTCACACAGGTGACTCAAAAACATTATATTAGAAATTTTTACGTCTATTTTCTGGTCTTGTGTTTCATCCTAACAAAGACATTTAAATAAAAAAGGATGTGGAAAGACTGTCATGGACCTGTTCTAGAAACCAGTGAACCTTGCCAAAAAAAATCTTATGGGCCTTTTTACCACCTAATGGCTATTTTAATCATTTTATCTGAAACTGCACTATCCACTCACCAAATTATTTGAAAAATTATGCTAATTACTTACCTTTAAAATCATAAAATTCTATATTCCCAAAATTAGATATGAGCTAGTTAATAATGTACACTGAATACTTTTTTCTCTAGGTTTCTCATAGAAAAAATGCTCAATTTTTCTACTTAGGAGTGCTAGGAAATTAGCTTCAGAGAAAAGCTATTTATTTTTGCCACTTGCTGTAAAGGTGATTGGAAGCTCTTTGCAGGTCAACCTCAGCCGACATGGGAGAGTGCCAAGAACAAGATTTCAAATGGAAAACAAATATCAGATTATCACAAAGAAGGGCTTCTTAGGTGCTTGGAGACGAGTGTTGATGTCCTAGATGAGGAAGCACGAGAGTGCTTCTTAGACTTGGAGTCATTTCCAGAGGATAGAAAAATCTCAGTGGATGCATTGCTAGACATTTTGGTTTATGTGAGGAAGATGGAGTGGCATGATGCTTTTGTCATCTTAAATTATAACTTGTAAGTCAAAATCTATTGAATTTAACAAGCAATCTCAGGGAATCTTATTCTTTTGTATTTGTTGTTTGCTCAAGCACTTTATCTTGGCTTCCTCTGTCTTACATATTGTGTTATCTTGGAAATTGGATGTAGTAGAAGCCAAGAAATCGATTATGGCAGTGCTTCTGAGCTGTACTTTTCTTAGAATGATCTAATGAGAGACCTGGCCCTATATTTGGCGTCTAGAAATAGTATAGTTCATAGGAAGAGGTTTCTTATGCCTAAAAAGGAGGACAATTTTCCAAGAAAATGGGAGCTACTCAAGGATCAAGATTTTCATGCCCAGATCGTTTCCATTCACACAGGTGAGTTAAAAATATTATGTTAGGAATTTTTGCGTCTGTTTTCTAGTCTTTTGTTTCATCCTAACAAAGATGTTTAAATAACAAAGGATGTAGACAAACTGTCATGGACCTGTTCTAGGATGCAGTGACCCTTGCCAAAAAAAATCTTATGGGCCATTTTATCACCAAATGGCTATTTTAATCATTTTCTCCGAAATCGCACTATCCACTCACCAAATCATTTGAAAAATTATGCTAATTATTTACCTTTAAAATCATAAAATTCTATATTCCCAAAATTAGATATCAGCTAGTTAATAATGTACACCGAATACTTTTTTCTCTAGGTTTCTCATAGACAAAATGCTTAATTTTTCTACTTAGGAGTGCTAGGAAATCACCTTCAGAGAAAAGCTATTTATTTTTATGGAAAATTCACCATATTCATTCATTTACATTATTGCCTTAATTCTCAAGATTTTCTGTGCATGTCACATGTGAATTTTATCCTACACCAAATTGGTTATCAACATGTGATCTGCATGAAAAGATATGTAACGATATCTAGGTGTTGGCCAGTGATATCAAAATATCTTAGAAAATATATGTAATTATTTCATAGTGTGTGCAATAACCCATAATGTTCTAATTGAACTTTTCATATGTGGTTTACTTATGTAGGTGCAATCGAAGACGATCAGTGGTGTGAGATGAATTTTCAACAAGCAGAAGTTTTGGTTCTACTCTTTTCTGCAAGAAAATACTTTCTTCCATCATTTTTTGGCTCAATCAGAAAGCTGAAAGTCCTCATAATAATTAATTATGGGTCCAAGAGAGCCTCGGTGAATGGTTTACTAGCCTTATCTTCACTTACTCATCCTAAGACTATTCACTTGGAGAAGTTGAATGTGCCCCGCCTTCAAGAACACAGAAATGTCTTTCAGAACTTAGAGAAGATATCTTTGAGCTTACGTGAAGGGCTTGGAAATATGTCCAGGCTCAATAGCTTCCAGTCAACCCTAAAGCTTCCCATAATGCTAGATTTAAACTTAGACCACTATTGTGATTTAGAGGAGCTGCCCCCTGGTATATGTGACACGTTTTCATTTGAGAAGTGATCTATCACTAATTACCACCTTATTCAAAAGTTGCCTGATGACTTGGGGAATCTCAGATCTTTAAAAATTTTAAGGGTATTTTCATGTTTAGGTATGAAAGAGCTTCCAGCATCTTTTGGAAAACTTGGAAAGCTCGAATATCTGGAAATTTCGCTATGTGAGTTCCTAAAATAACTTCCGGAGGAGATAAGACAACTAAAGAAACTCGAAGAGCTTGACATGAGAGAATGTTCTCATTTGAGGAAGTTTCCTAAATCAGTTGCAGGTCTGAAATTTCTAGAACATGTTAGCTTCCAGTCAACCTTAAAGCTTCCCATAATGCTATATTTAAACTTAGACCACCGTTGTGATTTAAAGGAGCTTCCCCCTGGTATATGTGACACATCTTCAGTTGAAAAGTGGTCTATCACTAACTGCCACCTTCTTCAAAGGTTTCCTGATGACTTGGGGAATCTCAGATATTTAAGAATGTTAAGGCTTTTTGTATGTCTAGGTCTGAAAGAGCTTTCAGCATCTATTGGAAAACCTGGAAAGCTGGAATATCTGGACATTTCTCTATGCGAGTGTCTAAAAGAATTTCCAGAGGAGATAGGACAACTAAGGAAACTCAAAGAGCTTGACATGAGAGAATGTTCTCATTTGAGGAAGCTTCCTAAATCAGTTGCAGGTCTGAAATGTCTAAAACATGTTATCTATGATGAGAATATTGGACAGCAATGGCTGCGTGTCAACAGCTCTGCCATCCCGGAGCTTAGAGTTGAAATTGTAGACACACACTTCAGCCTAGATTGGTTGGATGCTTGATATCCTACCTAGACATCAAGGGGTTGAGTCATGCTCTGGCAAGAGATCAAGAAGACATCCTACAAAGTCAGCAAAGACAGCAAGTGATTGAGTCATACGCTACTAGAGATCAAGACGACAGCTTTTATTTTCCCCTCAAATAATCAAATCATAAATTGGTAAGAGATCAAGAGAAGCTTTTATTTTCCCCTCAATGAAACACATGCGCACACTCGGATAATTGATGACAAATGAAGACTACAGAAAGCTTGATTTCAAGGGGTAGAAATTAGAATGCATCTCCATGTTTGCATTTACTCTTTTTTGATCTGGGTTCAGTGGTATTTTCGTGTGTCTCCAAAGAAATATTGAATTTTTGTGGAAATTGTTTCTGCTTGTTGTATCCAGTAATCATCTCTTGCTTCCAGTTACTGGTATCTATTATTGAGATTTGACTGATGAGCCATTCTGTATTCCTCTTCTCTCATGGAAATGTATTCCTGATCAATCATGATTTCCCTATGAAGCCCAACACATCCTGAATGTTTGTCAAAATTGTTCACGCTCATTGGTTCTATCTAGTCATTATATCTTGCGTATGATTAATGACCTCTATTATTGGGTTGTTGGAGAGACCAGTCATTCTTATCTTGTATTCCTTTGCATTTCAAATCAGTTCAAGTTCTGGTATTTTTTCTTTGTTTGATAGCCATCTTGTCCCTCTATTTTTCTATGAAAATTTGATGGTTTTTGGAGTTGTTTTGAGTTCTCCATCTGGGTTGCTGCTAGATTCTTGCCTTATTTTGGCTTTCATAACACTATCCTTTTTCATATGCTTGAGAGTGCACATAAAGTAAGTGATATAAGTGATAGATTGGTATAAGATTTTTATATTTTATATTTTATTTAATTTTTATTCAACCAGGCTGACTTGAGGCTGGGGCCAGCCTTATTGTTGGATGAAAAAACGATCTTCTCACTAGTGAGATAGTAAGAAAGGCGATATTTTTTTTTCTTTTTTTTTTAATTGCATGTCTAGAATTAGAGAAGTACTCCTCTGAATCTGGTTGTGTGGTATTATTTAAGAACTTGTCATATTACCGAGACTCTGTTTCTCATATATAACTGTGACACCGAAATTGTGACACCAAAATGTATATACTATTAAAACATAAAAGTTATAGCAATGAGACTTATACTACTATGGAATTAGCAAATGAGGTTGTTGTGGTTATGTAATAGCACTAAATTGAGCTAGTTCCAAAACTGTGTTGCCATAGAAACTGAGGTACTACTGATATCCTTTTTCTATGAAATGTTAATCTGATTTTTTGTTTTTTTAATCTAAAAGTGCACATGATCATCCATTATTTGAATTGAAGAACTATGGCAATGATCCCTGTCAACTGAACATTGCAATGATCAGTGTCCGCTATCATTATTTTCCTTAATTGCATGGCCCTAAAACTCATAATTTTCCCCTCTGACCTTAATGCTCCCTAACTATGCAATTTTGGTCCATTTTTGTTTAGCCTATGGATTTTCATCTTCTAGGTTCACTTCATGTTTTTACTGTGTGAAAAAAGTCGTTGTTTTGGACAAGACTTGGTGAGTCCAAGGAAGTTTATTCTTGGTGTGAGAGGCTTGGAGATTATCACTTTTGGTGGATTGATTTTGAATTATTATGAGTGAAAGTGTCCCAGAAGAACAAGAAACATGTTTATATCATTTGTATCAAATCGTGGATGTTGGGCCATCTATTTATAAAAGAGCTCTACTGTTCATACAACAAGCTTCCATAATCCAGTAAATTGTGATGGGTATGCTCTAGGTGGTAGTAACTAAAATGGTTAAGAAACATGATGTTGCAGTCAACTTTGTCTATGATGATTTCTGTACTTTGGTTCATGAAGAAGGATTTTCTGAAGCAATGGCAGATCCAGAGGATCTTTTTTGGTAGGTTTTTACTGCAGCTTGCAATGTTGGCATTCCTTTGGATGAGTGAATTTCTTTTTATCCAGCCCTCTTTTATTCAAATTTGATAGCAGACACAAAATAAGCCAATTTGAACATATCATACCATCAGTTTAGGACTACCAGGTAAATCATCCAGCTTTAGTGGCACCATCCAACCCTGCGTAATTACAATGGGACATTAGAGAAGTACTCCTCTAAATCTGGTTATGCTGTTCTTTTAAAACAAGAGATTCATTGAGGAATGGATGTTTTACTATCCACATGTGGACTGCATTATATTTGATAAGACAGGGACACTCACTATTGGAAGACCTACGATTATTAACACTAAGCTTATGGAAAACATGATCTTGCATGACTTCTATGAAATTGTTTCTGCAACAGAGGTAGGTCCTACATCTTTGTTTCTTGATTTCCTGATTGGTTCAATATGTTTAAGTTGGGTTTTGTTGAATCTTGGGCAGCCTAATTGACCTCATTTATTGGTTGGTCTTGAGGTTGTAATACAGGGATTGATAAGTTGTGCACTGATAGAATAAAATAGAATAAGATAGACATCAATTTCAATACACATATCTTGCTTAGCAACTATTGGATCTCTTTAAAAATCCTACGACATTTCCTTTGCAACATTTGCTGATGGTGCAATTGCTAGTTATAAAATAAGTTGAACCTACCATAATTTTCTTTTAAAGAATTATCTCACTTTATGTAAAATTTATGTTCATATTTTTAAAGATAACTGGTTGGCGTTATGGTTCTAGATGCCCAATCCATTTGTGTTGTGCACAAAGGAAATGTAGCACATGTAAGTTATCTACTCTAGAGAATGTTGGGAAATGCATGCATGCTAATTACGGACTAAAATGACACCTCCTTCATGAATTGTATCCTGAAATAGAAAAGTATATTCGACAAGTTGTGCTTGCGTGGCAACATGTGACAAATTGCATAAGGCTGGATGGATTACGATGATAAAACTGCAAACAACAGATTTCAACAAAAGTTGTGGCACTTCATCGTACAGAGAGAACAAGTTGCCGGCAGGTCGAGAGTTAATAGCTTGGTTTGTCCATTATGTGTACTCTAAATAAATAGCATATGGGAGGGTGAAGAAGACGGAAGTCCACTTTACTCCAATAATGAGTGTGGTTGCTTTACAATTTGTACAGCCTGCATCATGTGCAACTTGATTGGGTGTGCTCCACGGCTATCATCCATCCCTCCCTACCTCCCGTCTTCGATAGAAGCTTCCGTGAAATGTCGCTAAAATTATACAGGGGCACTATGACTTATTTTTCACTCGTTCAATCTCATCAATGTTGGAATTAATTTCCAACTACCGAGCTATCGCAGCAGAATGGAGGCGACAGCACAATGTTAAGACCGCAGCACATGGTTCAAGGGGCAAGACTGTCCGCGGGGGTCATGAAATATTTGTGGGTGGAGGTTCTTACCCCCTCGGAACAGCTGGGGGCCCACATATAATACGGCCCACAAGTCATACGTTATATGTTAAATATTGATCACCGGTTAATGTTTTAATACGGCATTTGTTTTATATGTAATTTGTTTTATTTTTAATATATGTGATTCATATATATTAAAAGGGCCGAAATGTATTAAAGAATATACACAGTGATTTTTTATAATTACACAGCAGTGTAAATAAAAAGAAAGGAAAAGACAGCAGCACTGGAATGAAAAGATCTAGGCGCCATCAATGCATTCTAAATGGTGCTGACAAAGTTAATGCAGCCATAAAGATTTCTGAAGTGGTGATATTTTTGTGGTTGAATGTCAATGAATGGCATTAAACAGGGCCGGGATATTTGTTTTGTAATACACAGAATAGAGTCATTTTGTAATTGTCATTTTTTTTATATGCACAACGGTGTATTGTAAAACACAGTGAGCAGAATTTTTATACGCAGAGTGTACGTTTTTTGAAAAACAGAGTATTCCAGCAGTGAATGTTTTCAATGAAACAGAGTTTTATTTGTGCACTGTGACAGCAGCAGTCACAATTGTAATCCCTCCAAGAGAGGAATAATTGTTACAGAAGTTTTTTTTATATTGAATATAAATTTTTCTGAGTTGAAAACTCTGTCTGTGAGTGAATTTTTTTTAGAATTATTCTCTGTGTTAAAGAGGGACTGTTTATTGTTTTGCAATTCTAAAAATTCCAACATGGTATCGGAGCCAATGCAGGCTATTTGAAGGTCAAATAAGCTGAAGGAAACGAATTCTTTGTTGCAGCAGCTTCTCCAGCAGTGTGAAGACTCAGACATAAAGGATTTAAGGTATTTCTCTATACAGTTTTTGTGTAATTGTTGCAGAATAGTTGGTCAGTTTTAAAACATAGTCAAGTGTTTTTTATCATAGTTAGAAGTGCAGAATGGCAGGCTCCAGCACTGGTATGGGTATGGGAAATATCCATCTCCCTCAATTTAACGGGAAAAATTATGACTACTGGTCAATAACTATGAGGGCTTTATTTGTCTCCCAAGACATATGGAAATTAGTTGAGGATGGCTTTGAAGAGCCAGCAAATGAAGTGGATTTTCTTCTGTTAACTCAAGCAGAAAGAGAGATTCTAAAGAGCAATAAGAAGAAAGATGCCAAGGCTCTTTTCTTCTTGTATCAAGCAGTGCATGAGAGTGTGTTTTCGAGGATAGCAGCAGCTAAGAAATCCAATGAAGCATGGGAAACTCTCAAGACAGCTTATCAGGGAATGGAGAAGGTGTAGACAGCAAAAATTCAATTGCTGAGGAGAGATTTTGAGACTCTATGCATGAAGGAGTCAGATAACATTGACTCATTCTTCACTCATGTGATTGGAATGGTCACACAAATAAGATCTCATCGAGAGACTCTTGAATACAAGAGGATTGTGGAAAAACTCTTGAGAAGTTTACCCTCAAGATTCGATGTGATTGTCACCACCATAGAAGAGACAAGGGATCTCACAAAGTTTTCAGTCGATGAATTACATGCATCATTGATTACCCATGAACAGAGATTGGGTAGGAGTGAAAAATCATCTCTAGAACATGCTTTTAAGTCCCAGATGTCTTTCGGAAGAGGAAGAGGGCAAGGAAAAGGAAGAGGAAGAGGCAGAAGCCAAAACAGAGGTAGAAGGAACAGTCCAGCAAATGCTCAAGGAAGGGGCAGCAATCCAAATTAGCATCAAGGCCAAGGCAGTAGCCAACAGAATGGTCAGCAGAATGCACAAGGACAAAGGTATGACAAATCCAATGTCGAATGTTACAATTGTAAAAAATATTTTCATTATGCTAATGAATGTAGAAAGAAGAAGCAGAATGATATGAGAAGTGAAACTAGTGCAAATTTCACTAAAGAAAATATCAGTCAAAGTAATTTGTTTTTAGCTTGTAATATGGCTGAAGAAAAATCTGAAGATTTATGGTTTCTAGACTCCGGTTGCAGTAACTATATGACAGGAAATATAGCAATGTTTTCTATGTTAGATGAAAGTGTGCAGTCACAAGTCACACTAGGAACTGATAGCAAAGTTTCTGTTATGGGAAAAGGAGATTTAAATGTTTTAACAAGATTAGGTGCAAGGAAAACCATAGCAGATGTTTATTATGTTCCAGGAATGAAGTGTAACCTCTTAAGTGTTGGACAAATTGTCCATAAGGGGTATAATGTTTTCTTTGACAATGATGTTTGTGCCATCATGGATAAACCACCGAGCAAACAGTGTATTGCTGAAGTGAAGATGACAAGGAACAGGATGTTCCCTCTCAGAATGAGAGCAGATTTGAAGAATGGCGAAGAGAAAGCAGGAGTTGCACAAGAGACTTTCCAAAGCGAACCAAAGGATGATAATTGGTTATGGCACTTGAGATTTGGACATCTCAACTTTGGAGGTCTTAATCTGTTGAACAGAAAAGGAATGGTAAGTGGTTTACCATTGATAGAGAAACCGGACAGCCTTTGTGAAGGTTGTATTCTTGGGAAACAACACAAAGAAAGTTTTCCTTCCGGGAAAAGCATAAGGGCAAAAGCACCCTTAGAGATTGTCCACTCAGATGTGTGTGGACCGATGCAAACTCCATCACTTGCAAGCAGCCACTATGTCTTAACATTTATAGATGATTTTACAAGAAAAACTTGGGTTTACTTTTTGAAAAACAAAAGTGAAGTGTTTGAAAAATTCCGCAATTTCAAAGCACTTGTTGAGAATCAGAGTGGGTTGCATATCAAGGTCTTAAGGACTGATAGAGGAGGTGAGTATATATCTAAATATTTTCTACGGTTTTGTAGAGAAAATGGAATACATAAGCAGTTTACAACTAGATATACACCGCAGCAAAATGGAGTGGCCGAAAGGAAGAACCGAACCATAATGGACATGGCGAGGAGTATGCTTAAGGCAAAGCATTTGCCGAATGATTATTGGGCTGAAGCTGTACATTGTGCAGCGTATATTTTGAACAGGTGTCCTACAAAAGCGGTAATGAACAAAGTGCCGTAAGAGGCATGGAGTGGCGCAAAGCAAAGTGTCACGCACATGAAGGTTTTCGGATGTGTGGCTTATGCACACATTCCGGATCAGCTAAGGAAGAAGTTGGACAGAAAGGGGGAGAAGTGTATTTTCATTGGATATAGTGAGGAATCCAAGGCATACAGGTTATATAACCCATCCAACAAAAAGTTTCTTGTGAGCAGAGATGTTCAGTTCATTGAAGAGGAAGCTTGGGATGGAAGCATAGAGAAAACAGTGAATGTTAAACACTGTTTATCTCATGATGAGAATGATGATGAGTTGGCTGAAATACATCCCCAAACAACAACACCAACAAGAGAGCAGCAAAGCACACCCTTGAGGAGAAATGACAGTGCTTCTCCAAGCACACCACAAGGAGGAAATTCAAGTGCTTCTTCAAGCATTTGTACACCTACTGAAAGAGGTAAGAAATTCAGAAGTTTGAAAGAAATTTATGAAAAAGATATAGCTAATGAAGGTATCAATTCTTTGTTTGCTTTATATTGTCATGTTGATGATCCTGTTCATTTCGAAGAAGCTATCAAGGATAGGAAATGGATAGAAGCTATGGCTGAGGAACTTAATGCCATAGAGAGGAACAAAACTTGGGATTCAGTCAACTCAAAATAAAAGGATGTCATTGGTGTCAAATGTGGGTCTACAAGACCAAGAGTAATGCTGAAGGCAAGATAGAGAGACACAAGGCAAGGCTTGTTGTCAAAGGCCATGTCATAAGCATACATAGATTATGTGAGGAAACTGCATCCTGGCACGCTGTGAAGGAAACCGTGAGAGTGTATGTTGTCCATAGCAAAGACAAAACAAATGGAAAGTTTACCAAATTTCCGGATGTGAAGTCATCATTCTCGAATGGAGTCAATGGAAGAGGTTTAAGATAGATCAACTCTAGCTTATGAAAAGGAAGAAGGAGAGCACAAAGTATGCATGTTGAGGAAAGCTCTTTATGGGCCAGCGTTGAAGATGGTATAGTAGGATTCAAACCTATTCATCGGAAAATGGTTTTGAAAAGTGTGAGGGACAATCACCCTCTACATCAAAGAACAAGATGGTACGATCTTGATTGTAGTCTTGTATGTTGATAATGTTATTTTTACAGGTAATGATGATTGCCTTATTGAACATTTCAAAACAGTCATGAAAGAAGAATTTGAAATGACTGATATGGGTTTGTTGAGATACTTCTTGGGAATAGAAGTAGAACAAGATGAAAATGAGATTTTTATCTCACAAATATGGTACATGAGGCAAGCCAAGAATACCACGTGAGAGCAGTTAATCACTCCTACGTAGATGTGGGATTAAAACTCAATTAAGGAGGACAGAAGGATTTTGATCCTAGTTTGTACAAGAGCATAGTTGGCAGCCTTATGTATTTGATCGCAACTAGGCTGGAGGAGTTAATGCATGGGTTAGTTTGATTTGTGTTCATGGAAAAGCCAAAGGATGCACACAGCAAGCAAAGAAAAAGAATTTTGAGGTATGTTAAAGGGTAATGGTAAGGCTGGTATTTTATACTACTAACATTCCGCATTTAGTTGATACACCTGGACAAGGATTGGGGTCATGTTGACATCAAGAGTACCTCATGTTTTTCACATGGGTTCAGGAGCCATTTCATGGGCTTCTAAGAAACAGCCCATTGTAGCGTTGTCTACAGCAGAAGTAGAATATGTGGCAGCTACAGTAGCAGCATGTCAAGCAGTTTGGATGCGGAAAATGTTGAGAAGCTTATGTCAAGAACAGGTAAAAGGGACAGTGATTTTTTGTGACAATAGCTCAACTATTGCATTGTCTAAAAATTCAGTTTTTCATAAAAGAACAAAGCACATTGACACCAAGTTTCATTTCAAACCGGAATTGGTTAGCAATGGTGAGATTATTTTGTAGCATTGTAGAACAGAGGATCAATTTGCAGATATCCTCACAAAGCCACTACAGCAGAAAAGCTTTGAATATTTCAAGGAATGCTTGGGTATGCAAGAAAACCCAGCAGTTGAAATTAAGGGGGAGTGTTGGAATTAATTTCCAACTGCCGAGCTATCGTAGCAGAATGGAGGCGACAACACAGTGTTAAGACCGCAGCACATGGTTCAAGCGGCAAGACTGTCCGCGGGGGTCGTGAAAGATTTGTGGGCGGAGGTTCTTACCCCCTCGGAACAGCTGGGGGCCCACATATAATACGGCCCACAAGTCATATGTTATATGTTAAATATTGATCGCCGGTTAACATTTTAATACGACATTTGTTTTATATGTAATTTGTTTTATTTTTAATATATGTGATTCATATATATTAAAAGGGCCGAAATGTATTAAAGAATATACACAGTGGATTTTTATAATTACACAGCAGTGTAAATAAAAAGAAAGGAAAAGACAGCAGCACTGGAATGAAAAGATCTAGGCGCCATCAATGCGTTCTAAACGGTGCTGACAGAGTTAATGCAGCCATAAATATTTCTGAAGCGGTGATATTTTTGTGGTTGAATGTCAATGAATGGCATTAAACAGGGATGGGATATTTGTTTTGTAATACATAGAACAGAGTCATTTTGTAATTGTAATTTTTTTTTATATGCACAGCAGTGTATTGTAAAACACAGTGAGCAGAATTTTTATACACAGCAGAGTGTATGTTTTTTGAAAAATAGAGTATTCCAACAGTGAATGTTTTCAGTGAAACAGAGTTTTATTTGTGCACTGTGACAGCAACAGTCACAATTGTAATCCCTCCAAGAGAGGAAGAATTGTTACATCAGTTTTTTTTTATATTGAATATAAATTTTTCTGAGTTGAAAACTCTGTCTGTGAGTGAATTTTTTTTAGAATTATTCTCTGTGTTAAAGAGGGACTGTTTATTGTTTTGGAATTCTGAAAATTCCAACAATCAATGAGGATCATATAAAGTCTAAATACTCTTAGGATTTGCTACTGTAGATGACGAGGCTCCAACTCCATTAGATTCCAGTTGGGAACAGGGGGGCCTGGTTAGGATGGAGAGATGTTAGTGGCCATTCAACATTAGACATCTGGTAATTGAGTTTTTATGAAAAATATGATAATAATTTGTTTTACTTGTTTACTAGTTCATACTAAAAATTTATTTACAGTAAAATTAGTGTAGAATCATTTTTTAAACATTTTAATAATAGAAACATAATTTTTAATGATATATACGTAAACAAATTTAAATGAAATAATATATATATATATATATATATATATATATATATATATATATATATATTAAGTAGATATTGACATCAATTAGTTAATATAAATTTTCAAATAGTTTATTTAAATCTTGTACTGAAATATTTTGGAAAAGTATAAGATTTAAATATTTTGAACAATTTTTTTATTTATAATTATTTAACAACATTTAGGAGACATTATTTTTCTATTTAGAGAGTAATTTTTTATTTTTATTTAAATAGTCCTCTTATACTACCTTGTAAAATAAGCCTCTAAGCTCAAAAATAATCAAAAAAACTGGACCTAGTGGTTTGTTGTGATAAAGATGAGATTGAGACTCTAAGATTAGGTGTGAGATCCTACTATTTAGGAAATGCTTCAAACCACCTTGTTAGTATGAAATACTATATGTACGAAGTTCTTTTGAATAAATAGTATGTAGTGTGTGGAGTGTTTGAACACTCTCCATGTAACTCACCTCAAGATCCACTTAATTGGTTCTTCAAGCTCGGTGAGTTTGTTTGTTCATCGAGAGAGCGGTGAGCGTGGATTCAGTATCCGTGGAGCGAATGTCAAATTGAATTTTTGTTTTTTTGTCTACGTGGATCATAACTTGCTTTTGATCCTTCTCAGTTGATCGTGGAGTCAATCTGATGGCTCATTGCCTCCGCAGTTTTTATCATATCGTCCCAATGACCTTAATAAGTCAAGTGTAGAGATCGACGCCATCATGACAAGAGCAGTTGAAGCAGCAAAAGAGGCTATTTTCAGATAACACAACAGCCTGTGGTAGAACGCTAAGTCGATCTGGTGGATTGGCAGATCGATCCACGAGGTGTTTGCTTGGTGTGTGGAGGCGGAAAAACCTTGGGACCCGTTGAGAAGGCACAACATATTATGGTTTCGGTGGTGTGAAAGCCGGAAAGAGTGATGCGTGAGGATTCGTTCGCTACGTGCAGCGCAGTGGAGCGTCGCTAGAGGAAATGCGTTGGGGGCTCTGTGCTCCATCTGCACGCACTGATAGAGAAAGGACATGCGCTGCTACACAATTGAATTAAGTGTTTGATCCAAGCTTTTCTAATAGTTTGGAAGTGAGACAAGCTATAATTTTCCAATATGTCTATATTTTTAGACAAATTTGACACTGATGATGTTTTTTTTCATGTGGCCATTTGGAGACATTATTGGCATGGATAATATTTTCAAGTTACAAGAAATTTCAAAAAAACAATTGATGACCACGAATATCAAGAAGCACAATCTATCGTGCAAGATCCTAAGATTGAAGACCCATTAGAGGTTCTTCAAGCAGGATGTAAACAAGAATATGTTGTTGAAGATCCACATGATGATCAAGACAATTCAACCAAAAGGATTGCGAGAAGAATTAAAGATAATGATGCTGATGTAGTGATTCTTGGGTGGAAAGAATCCAATGTTCACATGTTTGACACCAGAAATAGTGAGAGAAAAAATTATCCTACCAAGCTTGTACCCTCGAAAGTGTTATCAATTAATAGAAATGAAGGTATAAAGAATGAAAACTTACAATCAAGATCAAAGAGCATAAGAGTTCAAGAATTTTATCTTTGGGGAAGAAAACGTAAACATGAGGAGAAGATGTGCCATTACCTCATGGCAAGAAATGTGAAGATCAATCCTGGCTTAGGAATGAACAAACATGGACTATCAATCAAGAAAAATAAAATGAAACCTCTCCTACCAAGTTTTTTTTATGTACTATTGTAAACATAGATGATACTAGACCAGCAGACATATGTTATGCTTTCAGTATCCTTTCTCCATTAAAGGGGAGTATTAGAATTAATGGAGAAAGCTAGACTTAGTTTTTTTGTTATGATAAAGATATGATTGTGACTCCAAGATTAAGCCTTAGATCCTACTAAAGAGTAGTTCAAACCACCCTCTTAGTGTTCAAGACTATATATACAAAATTCTTTTGAATGAATAATATATAGTGTGTCGAGTTCTTAAGCACTCTCGAAGTAACTCACATGAAAATCCACTTAATTAATTGATTCTTCACTTTTTATCATTTAGTTGTAAATATAGTAAATTTGTGTAGACAATTGGAATCGAAAAAGCTTGAATGTTGTATGTTATTGCGGGGAATGGATCCATGCCAATTATATTATTTGGCTGTAAATATAGTGAATTTGTGCAGATTATTTCAATGTGAAAATCTTTTTGGTTCACGTATTTCTATAATCTAGCTCGAATAATACATATATTTTTTTATTTTTAATTTGGGGTATTCGAATCATCATCAAAATTTTATACATTTTTATGTTCTCATTTCCATTAGACAAAGCATGAATTTATCTCATCGAGGACTTGAATGATTTAATTTCACACAAATAACCGAATGTGCAAGTTTTTTTTGGGCCGTTTGAGGAAAATTTGAAAGATTTTATACAAAATTTAATACTTTGAAATTTTTTATACCAAATTTAAAATGAAAGTTGACTTTGTTGATTTAAGAGAAATTTCACTAGCTATAAGAACCAAGCAACAATATAAACGATCGAGAGAAAATTTGATGAATTTCCTGTAAAATTGAAAGAATTTGTCACAACTTGAGTATTGATAGTCGCTATGCATATTATATTATTGCATCACTTCATAAGAAATAATTATAAAATGTTGAATGTTGTGGAACTCAAACTTAAGAAATTTTTAGTATTGCAATAATTATAAAATGTTCAATGTTGTGGAACTCAAACATATGACATTTGTACGATTTTTGATGCTTCAAAACTAGCTTTTGAGGCAAACGGTTCATTTTCTCTAATTTATTCATTTCTTGATTCATTAATTTTATTAGTGTTAAAACCTTTTTCAAAAACTTCATAGAGACCTTTTTTGTTTTTTTCATTGACAACTTGAAAATCTCTTATTGACATCCATAACTATTTAAGAACAATATGTGTTCTCATTAATCCCACTATCTTAGCTATTTAAAAATTATATGTTTTCGGATTAATATCACTATATAACCATAGTAGTAAACATGGATATCAAAGTCTCCCCTTCTCTCATATAGTATATTTGTGATATATACTAAATTCAAGATATTCTCGTAGCATTTAGCAAACATGGATATCGAAGTCTTCCCTTCACTCATATAGTATATTTATGTTATATATTAAATTTATGATATTCTTGTGTCATTTATTTTGGATTTATAAGCTTTTAATTATAACAAAATATTAAATATTTCATATTAAAATTAAAAATTATTTGTATAATTATATATTAATTATTTAAATATTCGCAAACAGAATTTCAATTTGGGATGGAAAGCTTACTTGATTTCCGTAAGTAAATTTGTAATAACTATTTTGCAAAATAGTTATGTTCTAAAATTAAATTTATTGAAATATCTATTGAAATTTCACATTCTGTATTTTTTTAATAGTATTTTTTAACTTAAAAAATGTAAATATAAATATAAATAATTATAAAAATATATGTATTTGCAAAATAAAAATGTGATAATAAAATTAATTCATTTATTTAATTTAATTATTTAAATATATATTAAAATTACACGTCATATATTACAGAATAACCATTTAAAAGTAACTATGACATTCACTACTCGATATAGCATTGAGATGGGCAATATTGTTTGATCGAAAATCCTTGTGTAAAGCAAAGCAATACTGTTTCGATTTATCAACTATATATCATATTTTAAACTGGACCAGGTGCTACCCGGAATGCGGTTTGGTTTTTTAATGCAGCAGAAATTTCTGACTCTCGCCAAGTATCCTCATTGAATAACTTATATTCAGGACTTAACTATCCTTATTAAATAACTTATATTACAGACTTATTTTAATTTCTGCTACATTTAATAACCTTCAAAACTAATTTACAAGTTGTGCCTCTGAGTATCGAACTTACATTGATTTTTTTCATTATGTTACGGTGGATTTGAGCATAATCTATTACTTATAGATTTCAGAGAATTTTTTATTATACATAGACCGTTAAAAAAAAGAAAATTAAACCTTTAAAAGTAGTCGAAAAGTCATATAAATTCATCATAAATTTGTTCATGATAAAATAATAGGAAGTGTATTTTTTAAAGGTTGTTCACCATGGTTGTATCCTAAAAGTTTGATAGAAAGTAGGTACTGGCATAATCACATTTACTAATGTGGTTGATATACACTGATAAGCATATATGAAATAGATTTACAATCACATTTACTAATTCACTAATGTATTTGATATATGCCGATAGGCTTATATCCACCACTCACCACATGTATTTTACCAAAATAATCATTATATATTTACAAATATAATTACCAATATATCTTATATATCTACTTGTAATATATTAATAATATAAACTACATTGATACTATATATATATATATATATATATATATATATATATATATATTATTTTATTATTTGATAATAAAATACTATTATTTGATTATAAAATATATAATATTAAAATATTATTAAAAAATTTCGGTACATTATAGTTATAATTAAAACTATGTTAAAATTAAAATATAACATAATACTAGAACCAATAAGTATAATCCTTTTATAATAAGTATATATCTCTTACATATATACGAAGAGATTATTAATATTATAATCCAATAGAACTAATAACCCCAATGGTCTAATATTATAAACCCAAAGAATTGGTGAACTCAAGGGAAAAATATTAAAAAGCTAAGAGATTATGAAGCCCAAGAGATCCATATAAAAAAGAGAATAGATTAATAAAGTCTAGAAATTAATATTTTAAATAGAAATGAATGATAAGCTCACATGATTATTAATATTATAAACTGAAGAGAACAATTAACTTTAGAGACTGTTAATATTATAAACCCAATGAATTAAAAATATAAAGGATTAATAAACCCAATGGATTGATATTAAAAACCCAAAGAAATAATAAACCCAACATATCAATAAGGCCAAGGGATTAATATTAAAGTGAAAAAAAATTAATAAACCCCAAGAATTAATATTTTAAACTAAAAAATATAGGATATTAATACCATAACAATCAATATTTTAAACTCAAAAGATTAATAAACCGAAGAGATTATTAATATTATAAAGCAAAAGAACGAATAAACGCAAGGGTTTAATATCATAAACCAAACAAATCAGTGAACCCAAGACATAAATATTAAAAACATATACGACCAATAAGGCCAAGAGATAAATATTAAAAACAAAAAAGAAACAAAAAATATTACTAAAGTCGAGGAATAAAGTTTTTAAACCCTAATAATTAATATTTTAAATTAAATATATTAATAAACACAAAACATTATTAATATTATAAACCAATAGAAGTAATAAAACCAAAGGTTTAATACTATAAACCAAATTAATTGAACCCAAGGGATAAATATTAATATTATAAACCAAGAAATTAATAAACCCTAATAACCAATATTTTAAACTCAAGAGATTAATAAACACTAAGAATTAATATCTTAAACTCAAGAGATTAATAAACCCAAGAGATTATTAATATTATAAATAAAAAGTACTGATAAAGCCAAGGGTTTGATATTACAAACCAAAGGAATTGTGAACCCAAGAGATAAATATTAAAGGCATAAGTGATCAATACGGCCAAGAGATAAATATTAAAAATAGAAGAAATTAAAAAATCCTAAGAATTAATATTTTTAACTCAAGAGATTCTAGGACTCAAGTGTGGTTTAATATTATAAATGAAAATAACCAAATAAATCAAAGGGTTTCATATCATAAACCCAAGGAATTGGTAGACTCAATGGATAGATTTTAAAAAACTAAGGGATAAATAAGACGAAGGGATCAATATGAAAAACATAAGAGATTAATAAAGCATGCAAGTTAATATCTTAAACAAAATGGTTTGATAAAATTGCATGATTATTATATTATAAACCTCAAGTATATAATAACTACTAATATTGTAAACTCAAGGGAATGATATCCAACCTAAGAGATTAACATTATAAACCTCAAGTATATAAAAACTTGTAGATAAATACTATAAATCGTAAAATAAACATGGTTGACCATGTTTGACTTAAACATTGAGACAATTATTTTCATAATGCGAGGTTGGACAAAGAATGACCATGGTTTTCCATGGTTGATTTTTATATTGAGACAATCTTTGTTACAATGTGACATTCGACCATGGAAGACCTTGATTGACTATGACTAACTATGATTAACAATGGCAACCCATGATTGATTTTCATATAGAGACAATGTTTTTCATAATCTTACATTGGACCATACATTATTATTAAAGTGTACGACTAATATTACCAACCCAAAGAATTAGGAAAATTAAAGGATTAATAAACCCTAATAATTAATATCTTAAACTCAAAACCTAAGAAATAAACAAACCCTAAGAATTAATAATTTAAACTCAAGAAATTAATAAACCGAAGGGAAAATTAGTATTATAAACCAAAAGAACTAATAAACCCAAGGGTTTAATATTATAAACTAAAGGAATTAGTGAACCCATGGAACAAATATTAATATTAGAAACCAAGAAATTAATAAAACATAAAAATTAATATTTTAAACTCAAGATATTGATAAACCTTAAGATTTAATATTTTAAACCTAAGAGATTAATAAACCCAACGGGTTATTAATATTATAAACCAAAATGATAAACCTAAGGGATTAATATTACAAACCAAAGAAATTGGTGGACCGAAGGGATAATTATTAAAGACCTATGGGATGAATATTAAAAACACAAGGTACAATAAACCCTAGGAATCAATATTATGAACTGAATTATTATAATCCCCAATGTTATAAATTGTAAATAGTAAACACAATATTATAAACCTTAATATTAAACCGAAAAATTATAAACCCAATATTAACCCCTAAGTATAAACGTTATATATTAGAATCTATATTATAACCCAACATATTATGCCATAATGTAAATCATAATATGAAACTGAAAAGATTAATAAACCCAAGGGATTATTAGTATTATAAACCAAAATAACTAATAAACGCAAGGGTTTAATGTTATAAACCAAAGGAATCAGTGAACCAAGGGGATAAATATTAAAAACGTACATGATCAATAATGCCGAGGGATCGATACTAAAAACGAAAAAGATTAGAATAAAAATTTTAAACTCAAAAACCTAAAAAATTAATAAAACCCTAATCATTAATATTTTAAATTAAATAGATTAATAAAACCAAGACAATATTAATATTATAAAGAAAAATAAGTAATAAACCCAAGTGTTTAATATTATAAACCAAATTAATTGGTGAACCCAAGGGATAAATATTAATATTATAAACTAAGAAATTAATACAACCTAATAATTAATATTTTAAACTCAAGAGATTAAAAAACCCTAAGAATTAATAAACTCAAGAGATTGATAAACCCAAGGGGTTATTAATATTTCAAACATAAAGAACTAATAACACCAAGGGTTTGATATTACAAACCAAAGGAATTGGTGAACCGAAGGGATAAATATTAAAAAGCTAAGGGATCAATAAGGCAAAGGGATCAATATTAAAAACATAAGAGACTAACAAAGCCTAAAAACTAATATTTTTATCTCAAAAGCCTAAGAACTAATATTTTTAACTCAAGAGATTCTTAGATCCAAGGGTGGTTTAATATTATAAACGAAAAAAATAATAAGCTTAAGGGATTTATATTGTAAACCCAAGAAAATGGTGAAACCAAGGGATAAATATTAAAAACCTAAGAGATAAATAAGGTGAAGGAATCAATATGAAAAACATAAGAGATTAATAAAGTGTGAAAATTAATATATTAAACAAAAGGGTTTGATAAATTCACGTGATTATTAATATTACAAACTCAAGGGAATAATATTAAACCCGAGATATTAATATTATATACCTTAAGTATATAAAAAGCTGTAGATAGATATTATAAACATCATGTATATAAAAATATTTAGATAAATACTATAAACCATAAAATAAACATAGTTGGGCATGCTTGATTTAAAAATTGAGACAATTGTTGTCACAATGTGACATTCGACCATGGAAGACCTTCATTCACTACGACTAACTATGATTAACAATGGTAGCCCATGGTTGATTTTAATATTGAAACAATGTTTTTCATAACGTGACATCGGACCATGCATTAATATTAAAGTGTAAGATTAATATTTAACACCCTTAAAAACACTAATAATTAATATCTTAAAATTAACATGTGAGAAATGAATAGACCCTAAGAATTAATAATTTAAAGTGAAGAGACTAATAAAACGATTATTGATATCATAAACCGAAAGATCTAATAAACTGAAGGGTTTAATATTCTAAACCAAAAGAATTGGTGAACCCAATGGATAAATATTAATATTAGAAACAAAGAAATTAACAAAGCATAAGAATTAATATTTTAATCTCAAGGGATTAATAAACCATAATACTTAATATTTTAAACTTAAGAGATTAATAAACCCAAGGGATTATTAATATTATAAATCAGCATAATAAACCCAAGGGCTTAATATTACAAACCAAAGGAATTGGTGAACCCAACACATAAATATTAAAGACCTAAGTGATCAGTAAAGTGAAGGGATCAATATTAAAAACAAAAGAGATCAATAAAACCTAAGAATCAATATTATGAACCGAAATATTATAATCCCCAATGTTATAAACTCTAAATATTAAACACGATATTATAAACCCTAATATTAAACCGAAATATTAAACCCAATATTAACCCCTAATTATAAATTATATATATTGGAATCTATATTATAACCCAACATATTACACCATAATGTAAATCATAATATTAAAACTCAAAATATTAATAGAACCAAGGGATTATTAATATTATAAACCAAAAGAAATAATAAACACAAGGGTTTAATATTATAAATGAAAGGAATCGGTGAATCAAGGGGATAAATATTAAAACCCTAGGCCAAGGGATCAATACTAAAAAAAAAAAAAATTATTAAACCCTAAGAATAAAATTTTCAAACTCAAAAACCTAAGAAATTAATAAACCCTAATAATTAATATTTTAAATTAAATAGATTAATAAACCCAAGACAATATTAATATTATAAACCAAAAGAAGTAATAAAACCAAGGGTTTAGTATTATAAACCAAAGTAATTGGTGAACCTAAGGGATAAATATTAATATTATAAACAAATAAATTACTACACCCTAATAATTAATATTTGAAACTCAAGAGATTATAAACATAAATAACTAATAACACCAAGGTTTTCATATTAGAAATCAAAGGAATTGGTAAACCGAAGGGATAAATATTAAAAACCTAAGAGATCAATAAGGTCAAGGGATCAATATTAAAAACATAAGAGATTAATAAATGCTAAGAATTAATAGTTTTTTCTCAAAAACCTAAGAAATAAATAAACCCTAAGAATTAATATTTTCATCTCAAGAGATTATAAAACCCAAGTGTGGTTTAATATTATAAATGAAAAGAACTAATAAACCCAAGGGTTTTATATTATAAACCACACGAATTGGTCATCCCAAGGGATAAATATTAAAAACCTAAGAGATCACTAAAGTGAAGGCATCAATATGAAAAACATAAGAGATTAATAAATCCTAAACATTAATATCTTAACAAAAAGGTTTGATAAACTCACACGATTATTAATATATAAACTCAAGGGAACAATATTAAACCTAAGATATTAATGTTATAAAAACAAAGTATATAAAAACTTTTAAATAAATATTATAAACCTCAATTATATAAAAATCTTTAGATAAATATTATAAACCGTAAAATAAACATGGTTGAGCATGCTTGATTTAAACATTGAGATAATTGTTGTCACAATGTGATGTTGGACGAAGGATGACCATGGTTTTCCATAGTTGATTTTCATATTCACACAATCTTTGTCACAATGTAACATTAGACCATGGAAGATCTGCATTGACTACGACTAACTATGATTAACAATGGTAGCCCATGAGCGATTTTCATATTGAGATAATGTTTTTCATAATGTAACATTGGACCATGCATTAATATTAAAGTGTAAGAGTAATATTTAAAGCCTATTATTACCAACCCAAAGAATTAGAAGATTCAGGGGATGAATAAAACCTATTAATTAATATCTTAACCTGAAAACCTAATAAATTAATAAACCCTACAAAGTAATAACTTAAAGTGAAGAGATTAATAAACCGAAGAGATAATTAATGATATAAACGAAAATAACTAATAAACCCAAGGGTTTAATATTATAAACCAAGAAATTAATAAAGCATAGGAATTAATACTTTAAATTCAAAAGATTAATAAAGCATAAGAATTAATATTTCAAACTCAAGTGATTAATAAACCCAAGAGGTTATTAATATTATAAACCAAAAGAACTAATAAACCCAAAGATTTAATATTACAAACCAAAGAAATTCGTGAACCCAAAAAATAAATATTAAATACCTAAGGGATCAATATTAAATACACAAGAGATCAATAAATCCTAAGAATCAATATTATAAATTAAAGTATTATAATCCTCAATGTTATAAACTCTAAATATTAAACACAATATTATAAACTCTAATATTAAATCCAAATATTACAAATACAATATTAAACCCTAATTATAAATCCTATATATTAAAATATATATTATAACCCAAAATATTACTTCATAATGTAAATCATCATATTAAAACGAAGTATTATAAGCCCCATATATATATATATATATATACATATATATTAAAAACTCAATATTATAAAATCTAATATTAAAACAGATATTATATGACTTATTATTAAACCCAATAATATAAACCTTAATATTATACCCAATAATTGTTTCAATGTTTAACCACCTCTCATGAAGTTTTATCTTTGCTCAGCTTATTGACTTTTATATAAAAAATTTAATTAATATATTGTCAAGTATTTTAATTAATCTTATTAAATATTTTAATTAATTAACTTAATATTACTATTAATTAATATGAAAATATTAATTTAAAATTTTAGAAAATTAATAGTTATTATAATTGAACATTTTTATATAAATGTTTTAATTAATATATTGCCAAATATTTTAATTAATGTTAAACATTTTAATATTTTAATTAATGTTAAACATTTTAATGTTTTTATAAATGTATCAATGTTTCATATAATGTTAAAAATTAATTAATTAAAGTTAAAATTAATTAATATTAATGTTTTAATTCATTAATATTAATGTTAATTATTGTTTTCATCATCTCATTAATTAATGTTGTATTAATTTATTTCTTTAAACATGTTTAAATTAATTTTATTAAACATTTTAAAATAGATGTTTTAATTAATATATTGTCAAAAGTTTTAATTAATATTTTAAAGTTGAAAACATTTAAATTCAATTCCAACATATTATTATTATTATTATTAACAAAATCTCAATATATTCATGTTTACATATATTTGAATAATGTAGTTAAGTATAATAATTATGTATTAATGACTTAATTAAAATGTGAATGTAATAATGACAATATAATAATTATTTCACTTTATTATTAATTAATATTAATATATCTTTTTTAATGAATTTTGAACTAATTTTTAATGTTATTAAACGTTTTTTTATATAAAAGTTTTAATTACATATTATAAAATGTTTTAATTAATGCTATTACTTAATATTTTAATTAATAATGTTGAATATTTCAATTTATTAATATTTTAATATTTTAATTAATTAATTTATATTAATTATGGATTGCATTAAAATACAATTTAATCATCTAGAGTGATCAAGTAAATATTTTTTATGTTTTCAATGTTAAAATATTATTTTAATTTAGATTCTAAATTTATAATAATTTATTATTGTTATTATTATTATTATTATTATATAATAATAATAATAATATATTATAATATAATTCTATTAAAATAATCATTACAATTTAATCTTATAATTTATTATTGTATTAAAATTATTTCATTAAAAGTTAACCGTAAAGTTTATTCCTTATATAGCAATTATTTGTTAATGAAGCCTTATTATTAGTAAAATCTTTCAATACACCACATTTTAATACAAATGTTGAATAAAACCAGAATTATAATTGCATTAGTTAAGTGATATATGATCACATGATAGTCATATTTTTTTTTTAAACTATTTTATGAAACTAAAACTATATTATAATTTAAACCTACAATTTATTAGTTATTCATTATATTGTTTAAATAATATGATCATATTAAGCAAAGGAAGTCAACATTCAAGAAGTCCAAATGGGTAGCATGGACTGTTGAATACCAGAGAAACAACATTTTTTTTGAATTAATGTAACACCTCCAGAAATTAATTTTTTTTTTTTTTTTTTTCTCTCTACTTTTCCCCACATACAGGGTTTTCTCTCTCTTCACTCCCTGTTAAGTTTACTTCAACTCTTTAGCATCTCTTTCTTCAGAAGAACAATGAATATTCCATATGTATCGTTTCAACCAAAGCTATAGATAATTGGAACTTCTATACCCCTTTACGATATCATGGGATGTGTGTTTGATTTTTCTCTAGATTTAGTGAAGTCATAATCTATATGAACACACATAGGTTTGAATAACCTCTCTTAACCTATGTACTTATATTCAACATATATAATCTGAATCCCCTATCCATTTCCTACATATATATATATATATATATATATATCCACATATATGTATAGAGAGAATACCCTCTTGCTAAGATCCTTAAATCCACATGTAACTATATATATATTATTGTATACATATATACGCCCCATATGCTACGTGCCTTTGTAGCCTTTGGCAATGTTAGTTTAATGAACATACATCCGTCCAACCCTTAGTATAATAAATGGGATGCGCTAACAGATACATATCACCTAAAATCGAACTAACCCCTTTAATATGCTTATGGGATCCTTACGAATAGGCAACCATGCAATATAGAAAACCAACCACGGAACTATCAACGGTCTACAGTACAGACCCTACCCTTAATCTACTTCGTATGCGTAACCATGGCGCTATAATTATATCCGTGTAAACCTAATTTAAGCCACGACTTGTGCGTTCACCTTCTGGGTATAATTCCATCTCCTTCGGCGTAGTGGGGTTTTTGGTTTCTGCATGGTTGATGTGCGCGTATTGACCGGATTTCTTCACGGTGTGACTCTGTTATTTTTTTTTGTTTGTTCATATTTATGCAGGTAGCTTAACATACAATGATTTTTCGGTGTGCAGATGGCAGTGCTGCACTCGTATAACACCCGGTGCCCTTGTTCGGCGGTTTATCATTATTACATTTTTCTGAACCCGCCCGACACGTTGCGGCCTAATGTGAACCAGTCCTGGAGCCTGTTACACACGATACACAGTGGTTAACGTGTGAGCATTGTTCGGCACACAACGCTGGCATCTCACTTCATAAAAAAAAGTACCAGCGACCGACATGTCTCGTCTTCTTTCTAGCACAGTTTGACGGCTGGTTCTGCTGATTGACAGGTTGGCTCACTCCCTTACTGGGAGAGCAGAGTCTGCCTCGGAGAAGTTCAAAACTCTAGGGTTCCGACCCTAATACTGTGTGATCAAGGTGTAGCCACTACCTAACCCCACAATGCGCGTCTTACTATCGCCTAGTACGAGCCTGACAATGTGGCCGGCTTCCCGCACTCAGCTTGGGGATTCTCTAATATTTTTGGGATAATGGAATTAGGGTTCAGGAGTTTCCCTTAAGTCAAAGCTTCCGCGCTGTTCAGTTCATTCGAGCTTTCCTACTATTTCCGGTGTAGAATCGTTGTAGTTCTCCCCTCGTCTTTTCGCCGGTGGTCGAGTGTGTGATCGACTCTGTTGTGGCTAGGGTTCGTTGTTGCTGGTTTGTTATTATTCATCATTCAGGATTCAATGAAATCCGCACTTGTTTTTCTTTTATATCTCTGCACCTCCTCTCTGTTATATTCCTTACGCTCTTATACTGGTTTTCTTTGCAGTTTAGTAGAAAATACCGTATCTCATTCTTTTCATATTGTCTTGCAGAGAGTACAACGCGTAGCGTCTCGGCTAGCAAGTTTTCTGGCGTTGGTTAAGTTTCTACTTAATCTCAGCCGACGCGATGGAATTTCTTCACATTCACTAGGGTTAGCTTTATCCGGATTTTCTAACTGGTAGAATGTAACCCTAGCTGGTTAGCTGGGTTTCTGGGGTCAGTACCGAATACATCGGCACCCTCATTTCTTACCAGCATATACATTTCTCTTTCTCTCGGTTGCAGGCATCGATTACGACTCCCAAATCGAAAGCGCCATCTACGCACAGCTATACCTTAATTTCTTACCTACGATTGAAGTAGGGATGCAACAGATTCGCTTTGGTATATTGCACTCTGTTTTGTTTTGCCTTGCTAACCGACTGACTAATGTCTCGAACTTGTCCATTGGTAATCTCTTTGCACAACGGCGATTTAAAATTTTGTTTTCTGATAGTTCAAAAATGGCTGTGACCGGAGGTAATGATTTCTTCTCCGGTGGTATTTTAACAGTGTATCTGACTTCATAGCGAAGAAATACAATTACTTTACATCCAAGTGAATATACAGTGTCACCCCTATAGTCTGCCGTTTATAGATATATCCCGCGATCTCATAACAATTTTAGTTATAGTTATGGAATGCTCAGCTATTGACGTGATTACGGGAGAAAAATGATATTTATAATTTGTATTAGCGTTGCACCCTTTTTCACTGTTCGTTTCATGTCCTCTTAATAGATCTCAAGTGTGACGTGGCTTACAACGTCATTACAGTCCGCAAGACTCTTTTTGACCGCGGCCAACGGCATAACGTTTTTGTTTTTTTTTTCTATGGCTTTAGGTTGACAGTGTATTCGTTTAAATTGGCTACCTTGACATATATATATATATATATCATACAGTTATTGCAATGGATTCATGGTTATACTTTCCTTGTGACAGAGGTTATTCATAAACGTATATTTCCTTGTTTCGTTGATATCGTTTTTTTTTTTTTTTTTTTTTTTTTTAATAACTATATGTTCATGTATATATATTGTTCAGAGGTATAATCCCTTGTTAACGCATATCATTAAACTATGTGATTTTTGTTTATAATACGCTGACTTACATATAACTTTTCAGGTATATACATATATAGCGCAATTGTGATTGAGACTAACCAGATTCCGACTTGCATAATGCTCGAGGCTTGTTAAAATATATATGTACACTTTTGGTTTTTAAGTGCATATGTTTATAAGGGTTCGATAGTTTAATGAAGAATATATCTTGAGCATAGGTTATCTCCCTTTCCCTAAGGTTGGTGTCAAGGGTTAGATATAAAGCTAATTTTCAAAATACTTTATAATTGCTATAACTGATATAGCCCTTCCCTCGTGTAAAATTATTTTGTGGTGTAATAAGAATTCAACATACATGCTCTATAGTTCTTACTCTGAACTTCTATTCTTATTTCTATGTACACCTAGAGGTATCCAATAGTGCTGGACTAAAGGAATTTCATTATAAATTTAAATCTATTGCTATGATACTTGTCTTCAAAGATATAGGATAAATTTCGAAATGCTATGTAACCATTTCTAACTGTTATGTAAATCAGATAGAGTAGAAGTAAATTTTTTTTTTTTTATACCATTTTGAATGTCATATTCCAATGTCTTACTTTCAGCTATTTGTATTTATTCCGTGTAACTTTGGTACGGCTATAATGGTTCGCTAGCATACACATAAGCATATAAGGTCACATCTATGACTACAGGGAACAAAATAATAATTACTCATCTGTAGAGGCTAAGTAACTGCATATTTAAACCACCCTTTGTTTAGAAATTCTGGAGTTTCTCCTCTATGGACTTTCTGGTCTACAACTAAACAAAATCTGGAGGGTGAATGCCTAAGGATAGATTCTGTTAAATGTAGTACCATATTTTCGCATTGTCCTAGAATTCAACTTTATATGTAGCCAATTCATACTGTAATAAGACATAGTAACAAGAATTTCGGGACATACCACAATCTGCAAAATGACCAACCTCCCAACCTTAGAATCCTCTTTATCTCCCAGGATTCTCCCCCGAGCTAAGATCACCTCCTAGAACAGATCAACCTCTGATCGGCCTAGGAGCAGCTTATTTAAACTCATATTTCCCCAAAGCATGTTTCTAATTCTGCGTCCAGAATAGCAGGATGCTTTCTTTCCTGTTTAGCCTAGGCTTCCCATTTTGGGATTCTTTAAAGCTGCTTTAAGCTTTTCCTCAGCTTTTCCAGCTTTTTCTCACCTCTTCCCAACTACTCCTCTTCATTGGGGAAATTTAGATTCCTCTTCAAATCTAAATACATTTCTTTCAAGGATTTTTGAAAGATTTGGGGATTTATTGCCTTATCCATCCTCATGGATTTGGCAAGTGATCTCAAATTCTCTTTTTGGTCAAAATGCACAATCATTTTATTTATTTCCTCAAATAAAATATGCAAATACATTCACACCATACTCATCCCTTGGGGTCCACCCCCTTAGGATTAAAGTTCAAATGTCTAACTTTTAAAAATTCAACACACAAATTGGGGGTGTTACAATTAATAAAAAATAAATAGGGCAAGAATAATTTAATAAAATAATATTTTGTTCTTTATAGTTAATTGTGAGTGGGAATACATTTGCATTACATTCATGGGACATTCTAATAATTTAATAATATAATATTATAATATACTCGTATTAAAAATAATTATTATAATTTAATTTTACAATTTATTAATAATACAATTATATTAAAATAATTATTATAATTTAATCTTATAATTTATTATTGTATTAAAATAATTTTATTATAATTTAATATTAGGGGCTATTCCTATATTGCAATTCTCTCAATTGTGTGATAATGAAATCCTATTATTAATGAAAACTTCCAATACATCAAAATTTAATACAAATGCTAAATACAACAAGAAATATAATTGAATTAGTTAAGTGATATATTATCACATGATAGTCACAATTTTATTTTTACATTACATTATGAAACCTAAAACTATATTATAATTTAAACCCACCATTTATTATTTATTCATTATATTGTTTAAATAATATGAAACTCTAAATATTTTTTATTATTATATACATTGTAAATCCCATTAATCATTCTAGATTTAATTATTGAGGGGGATACTTTAAGGAAATAAGTGGATATATCAAGGAAGTAAGTTGTAATGAGTAGCATGGAGACTTGAATACTGAGCAACAACAATTTTTTTTAAAGTAATAAAAAATCAATCCACTCCATCAATAATAGTTTAATAAAATAATATTTTGTTTTTTATAGTAACGTGTGAGTGGGAATTTGAATGCCATTCATATGAAACCACTAAGGTAATGGACTGGAGGAAAATATTTTAAATGCACACTTGCCAAGTGATATAAGTTTGATAATGTGAAGAGTTATAAGTTTCAAAATTAATCCACGTTGCAATGCATCTTTTATAACTTTTATTTATTTATTTCATTTCTAACTAATTAGCATGCACAGTACACTAAATTTTTAATCTTGTTTTGTAAAAAATCAATTTAAGTATAGTTTAAACATGTTATTTAGATATGCAAGGAAGTTATGACTTATGGAGTGGCGACGACAAAAATATATCAGCGTCATGCAATTCACACTATCCGATCAAAAATATTAATTAAAAAAATGATTAAAGTAGTCAGTTTCAACAGGGACACCTATCGAGATAAATATGTTTTATTAATTTGGTAACATTCTTTAATTATATTTCCTATTGGTATTGGTTATTAATTTCAAATTAAAAAGAAATTGATTTGTGTAGTATGTAAATATTTATTATTATAATTATATTATTTATTATTTTAGGAAATTAAATTATTGAATAGTTTCATAATATCAAAAGAAATAAAAATAAAATTTCATGGAAGATAAATTAATTCTTAACACATCTATAGATTTTTATAAATTAGATTTGCAAAAGTAAAGGGTTTATAACTTAATTTAAATAATATGGTTGAGTTGAAGGGTAAATATATATGCATCAAATAATAAGAGAAGAGACAACCAATTTATGTGTTCTATAGAATTATTATGTGAAATAATAATCTATATACTTGAAACATAGTTGGTCTATGTATTGAACATAATTTGGATTTGATAGGGTTAATTTAGAATATCAAAAACTCAGACTTAACTATTTTAGTCGGTGGTCGAAACTGAGTCTCATCTCACAGTTCGCGGGAGGAGATTGGCTCTCACTCCTAGAGCCTAATGATATAGGTAATGCATGTTGAAGAGATGTTTCAAGTGATTAGAAATACCTTCGATATATTTAGTCTCTTGCATTATTTAGCTTGGAAATTCAGTGCAGGTCAGTGCAGGAGGAATTGAAGTCTGCACAATCGGGCTCTTTGCGAATTTAATAAAAAAGGGGGTCGGATTCTATGACAATTTAATGACACCTATTAGTAGGGGGTCGGATTCTTCGCAAATTTAATAGAAAAGAAAATATGAGACAATTTTATGTCCCCTATTGGTGAGGGGTAGGATTATGTTGCAGTGGTAGCAGCCTAATTTCATATATCAATATGTTATAATATTATTATATGGAGAGGTTTTTTCTTTGCTTTAAATTAAATGGAGATATTTTAGATGGAATTTTAATGTATATAAATTAATATAAAAATTATGTTAATTTAGCGTAAGATATAAAGAAATGAATAAATCAAAATTTGATCACTTCATTTGAAATTAAAAATAAATTATGAACATTTAAATTTCAATGAAGTTGAGAGATTCCTCAACAAACCCAATCCAAGATATACTAAAGTAAGCATAATCCTAACTAATTCTAATACCCTCCCTTAATGCTTACTTTACAAAACATATAATTAATCACAATTACAACACTTTAAACTTTTTGTGTCTTTGTATGATCTGGTCTTCATTAACATCTGTACCCACTCTGATATCTCATAGGAAACGCTCTTTTCTCCACCATTTTCGAGCTACCATTCAACCCATTTAAAATACATTTGTTTCTAACCAGCAATAATGAACTTTTCAAGATCAACAGTATTGACAACTCTACTCGTTGGGGCTTCCGCGATAAGAGCTGACAAGCGATGAACCATCCTATGGACCAATCACCATCTGTCGGATATTTCGCTTTCGCCTATCCATAAGTGGCTAGGCAAATGGTCTGAATACTGAATGTGTTCAAGAGCTAATCTAACAACTTGACCTACTATAACCTGTAACTGATGCTCCTTGGCCCGTAGCACAACAAGATCAGCATATAACAAATTCACACAATCAAATTAGCCAATTGTTCTCTCGTCGCTGTAGAACGTCAAGAACGACTAATTTAAATAATGCTAATTTGTTCAATAATTGGTTCTTTAATACACAAATCTCATAACAAAAAATATAAGCTATAACCCAACGCTACAATACATACTCTACACAAAAAAATAATGAACTTCAAACACCGTGCCATTCCCCTCCATCAACACGATTCTTCTTCGCCTGTAAATCGACTTGGGACGAACTTGGGGCAATTCAATTTATTAACCCAAAAATAAATCGAAGGTATGTATATGCACATAATCTCCCAGAGGAAGCGCCATTGAAACTGTGTCTCTGGCCTCAGCAACGTGCCAGCTATTGGAAACGTTGATTTTATGGGGACTCTCAGTAACTGAAAATGTCAAACTTGTTGACGAGATTTCCAATACAGAAGTCTGTCATATTAAAAAGTTGTAGAGAACCTTTGCAGCTTGAGATATATATCCAATTTAATAGCTGTCATGGAATCCACATGCTTATAGGTATAGCAACTTTTAACTTTTATGGACAATGATACAACTTTGGAAGCCTGAAATTTAGATATTCGAGGCACCTTGCGCCCTCTACTTTACCCGAACACTCCGCCTTATCCATTGGTTTGTGCTTCTGGTTGTTCGTTGATTGCGCAGAGATTGGGAATGGACATGAAGATGGACAAAGTGCTTCATATGAACGCAGGGCTTGGAGAATATATCTATGCTCAAAATCCTATTCAATTTCAGGTTTTGAATGTCAATCTATCATTTTATCAATTACATCTCTGTTAATTACACACTCGATTTAAATCATTAAATATTGTCACCCACTGCAATACTGCAGAAGAGAGTATTAGAAATTGTACAGCCGATGTTGGAGGAAGCCATCTTATCCATGAAGTTAACGGTTAACGGTGGAATGCAAGACATATTGCATTGCAGACCTTGGTTGTTCCTCTGGCCCAAATGCTCTCCTCACTGCTGAAAATATAATAAAAACAATCAAAACTAGATATATGTCTGCGGGCATAACTATTCCGATCTCGTCCTCAACCAAGCACGTAGACTTTTGCGTGGCCTCCTCAGTGAGAATCTTGTGAAACCTTCGGCCTATTTAAAATTGGTGAAAACACAAACAAATACCATTGGAAATCGAAATCAAATAATAGCTATATAAAACACATAAAAAATTTCATTCAAACGCTTATGTACAGAGAATCAGCAACATAAACACTCTCACATTTTCCTGGCCTTCCTGAGAGGGAATTAAGCCAGAACCTTGCTCTGATACCATATTAGAAAATTATGAGAGAGCAGAAATGCACAAGATTCACGCACAAAATAATAATTTCTATATTGAAATAATTAGATACATCAAATATATAGGTGAACTAATACTAATCTTAGAGAGAATCTCTCAACTTCCTCAGCAAACCCAATCCAAGATATACTAAAGTAAACATAATCCTAACTAATTGTAATATTTAGTTTAATCATGGTAAAAATTGTTAAGATGCAATAAATTTCAGAAAATTATTTTTAAGAGAAAATAATGATTATTTTTTGAGATGTGAATTTAGAATTCAAGAAGACAGTGTGGGAAATAAAAAATTCCAAACATCAAGTAATTACATTATTTCTGGGAGATAAAAAAGAATCTCAGGGAAGAAAAGGGGTTATGTTTTTTCTTCGAAAAAGAATAGAATTAGCTTTGGAAGAAGGAAGGATGATGCTTGAATTGGACATGAGCTAGTGAAACTCGAATACACACATAGAAGGTCAAGTTGTACAATGGTATTGATTCATAACTCTATTCTTGCCTCAGATCGCGGTCTATGGTGAAGAGCTTGGGAAATCTATTCTTTCTTTAGACCGCGATCTAAGGTGAAGAGCTCGAGGGTGACAAAAAGACGTAATCGCCCTTCTTAAAGAGTGGGTGGACCAAAATAGCCTTGTGGTATTTGCAAAAAGTACCGTGTCAACTATAGATAATATGTGCATGAATATGTTTGATTTTTACGAGTGGGTGGACCAAAATAGTCTTGTGGTATTTGCAAAAAGTACCGTGTCAACTATAGATAATATGTGCATGAATATGTTTGATTTTTTCATAGTAAATGAAATGATTAGTATGATTGGATATTACTTCTATAGGAAAGATTTCACTTATACTGTTAAAAAAAGGCTCATGAGGTTGCGCGGGAATAATGTAATTGCATGTGTAATTATTTAAAAACTATATTGTGCATAAGAGCTAATTTGAAATTATAGACTTACTAACATGTTCATGAAAACTAAAGAGAAGAAATATTAAAAACTATTAGTTGCTAGCAAGTCTTACAGGACTGTGTGTTGTGCTGGCTATTAAGAGCCAGCTGGAGCCATGTCGCGGTGGGTTTGGTTGGTTGTATTTCTCAATTACAAACCCAATTCAAAGAAAATCTCGTTGAGTAGTTTTAGTCAGAAGGCGAGAGGAATCAGAAAATCATGAGGAGGATTAATAACCAATATCCTTGCGTGGTGGTTGAGACCCTAGTTTCGGGCACACCAGAATGTGGTTCTAGGCCTCTTATAATTCGGTGGAAGACTATCGTTTACCAATTTGAGAACATGGAAATTTAAAAAATATATAGATACAAAATTATGCAACCATTCCAAGAAAAAAAAGATTTAATTTAGACATAATGTAGCGTGTGTTAATGACCATGAATAATAGGTCTAGCCTGAATCAAATATAATGTTAGAAACAAACATTAAGAAGAAACTTGTCACTGAAGGTTTGAAACACATATATACATATCAAAAAAAGAAGTAATATTTGCGATAGTAGCATGTTAATAAAATATGTAAATGCTCATAATACCAAAATTTGGGACAAATTTTGTCCATAACCAAACATTTCGACATAGCTCCCACAACACAAAATACCTTATACTTTCTAGAAGTGCGTGTTGTGAACACATTAATATTATAGAGAAATAAATTCTAAACCTTGTTACCTCCACTGTAATGGATGCACTGGCCAGAGTTTCTCAGTTGGATGGAGAATTAGTTAAAGTATTTATAAAAGTGAAACAATTACAACTCTTTTGTATATTTTCAAGAACTACGACGTAGACAAAACTAAATCGAATAATGAAGAACACCGACAAGATATATTTTTTCAATAACATGATCAAACTTTCGTATGGTCTTCAACATACCTGTGATGTAAAAAAAAGGGTTTTTACCCTTGGCAAGTGCAGGAGGATAAAACATGCATAACTCGATTTAGGTTCAAATATGGCTTACCCGGTGTGGTCAACCGAGGTGGAGGACTGATGAAGTTGACCTGCATAAGCTCCTCCGCAAGAAATTAGTTAGTATTAACACGAATTAAAAACTCAAATTTTAAAAATGAGGAAAAGAAGCGCAAAATATGAGTTCGGGTTTACCAGTTATATGACGGGAAAAATCCTCTAGTACTTGAGCACCCTGACCTTTAAGTTAGTTGTGCACAGTGAGACCTATAAGTCACCAAGAAGGGTTATCTGGTGGAATAGTATGTAGTAGAGTGTAGATAATGGTCTAGGGAACAATGAACTAAACGACTTACCAATTACCAAGTAGCTCCATCGGCAATGGAAATAGGGACCATGTCCGAGCCGAAAAGGGTGATGAAGTTGCACAACTTGACGAAAAGAATCGTCAGTCGAATGCGGAGCAGAATGATGGGTTTGGTAGCATTTTTGTTACCCTAACCACCAGCTCATGCTCGAGGACCATCAGATCATGGATGGAAATATCTATGATAAAAACATGGTCCATATTCCACATAATGCAACCACTAGGTGCTGGTGGATGAAATATATAAGGTTCCGCAAGTGACCAACTATTGACTGGTAAGACAGGTTCGAATGAAGGAAGCGTGGGAGGATAGGTTGAGGAGGGATTTTCCATGACCTATTGATATGACCTATTCACAAAATCTAGGTGTGGTACACACATATTTGCATGCCGCTGAAAATTAAAAAAAAAAAAACATTTTGAATGGTGAGATAATTAAATTAAAAGCATTCACATTAAGAATGAGATGATCATAATGTTCAAATAAAAAAATTCCATGGTACACTAGTTACATTAATCGATATGATATCATAGCTTGTTTGGAATTTTATTATAGTAGATGCGTTGTAATAATCTAAGTACATTAAATATAAAATAATGTCGTAATTTTTGTTTGTAATTTTTATTTTTTTTACTGTATGGGAAATTGGGTTTTGTGACCTATCACAATTGGTATTAGAGCACAGTTTCCACATCGTGGCCTAGTTGTGAAACAATATCACTGATAGGTGTGTTGAAATATGCATAGTGATAAAATATAAGTAATTGATTAATTGATGGGGATGAGAAGGGGAGTTGGAGGAAAACTTCCCACCAAGTCAATGGGCCACATGCCAAATCTGAAAGCACAAGGGGATATGTGGGTGAAATTGGGTGCAAAATAATAACAAAAGAAAAAAAAACTACTTGAGACTGTGTGATAGTTGCAAGAAGAGATGGTTCGACTGAGGAAAAATAACATAAGGTTGATGCATCAGGAAGAGAGAATTGTGAAAGACCTCTTGGATAGGAAAAATTATAGAACTTATCAACCTATTCTCGAGCACGAAACCCACAATATAGGGGAACAACGATAACTTATTGAAGAACACCCAGAAGGGATCCATTCACAGAGAAGTAACAAAAAAAGAGCTAACAATGAAGAAGAATTAGGTTTTTTTACAGAGAAAAGAAAAAGAGAGAAGTAGAAAATTGAGTTGGAGAGAGAATTTAGAAATATAAAACCTCCATTTTTTGACGAAGAAGCGAAGGAATTTGCAGAGGCCCTGATTATCAATATGAATAAATATTTATAGGTTTACGAGTACAATAATAACCTTAAGTCTAGGCTAGCTATTTATTAGCTTCAAGGAAGAGCCACCTTATGGTGGGAAGAGGTCAAGTCAATACAAGGCACCAAAGAGGAGAATGTCACCTAGGATGAATTTCAAAAGCAATTTAGAAACAAGTACCTCACAGAGAGAGTTTATGATAAAATGGATAAATAATTCCATGACTTAAGGCTATGGAAGTTGACTATGGATGAATACATAATGAGATTTACTTCTTTATTATGGTATGAGCCTTACCTTCAGGAAGAGAAAGCTAAAGTACAACAATTTCTGAGTAGTTTGCCAACGTTCATGAGAGAGAGAATAAATTTGACAGTACAAAAACCATGGATGAATCAATCTAAAAGGCAAAAATGTGTTACCAAACAAAAAAATACAAAGGGGACACTAGTAAAAAATTGTCTCAAAAGAAAGGACAATTTTTTTTCCAGAATTTTGAAAAGTACTAAACCTAAAAATTTCAGGAATTCATAGAGAAATCTTCCTAGTAAAAAATCTCGAAAGAATAAAAAAATCTAAATGGAAAGTTGACAATTGTCCTACAGAAGGATCTACTAATCTGAAATCCAGCCAGGTACAAAATACCCCTCTAGAATGAAGGGGTTGAGGAGAAGCCCACCATTATAAAAATTGTCCCAATCGAGCCACATTTAACCAAGCTGCTAATGTTCAAGAGGAATCTATTATTGGGGAGGTGGTTATGAACATGCATAACATCAATGCAACATTGGAATATTAGAAAGTGGAATGCAAACCAACAATGATTGAGTTAGAAGGTAAGTTATTTAATCAATCAATATCTATTTTAGTAGATTCGAGGGCAATATTAACCTATTTCGGCCCTAAAATTGTAGAAAAATGTCATCTTTAGACTCTAAAATTTAAACATCCTTGGTTATTATAATCAGCCACTAGAACAAAATAAGAGTGGTTTCTAAGGTCTCAAACTTCTTCGTGAGTTAATACAATCAACTGATCACAATTTATTTAAATATTTTCTATTACGATCCTATGATGTGCTCATATGGATGGACTAGCTACAAGTACATCAGTTCTTGGTAAACTGTAAAGAAAAATCAATTAGTTACCTTACAGGAAGAGGGACCAGGAGAGAACTTCAGGTAATTAAAAAGAATCTAAAGTTGTGTCCCATTACCTTCTCTTAGTTAGGAAAAAGTGTAATAAAAGGGTACTTGATTTATGCGTGTAACACCCCAAGTTGCTATGCTTTTTTATTTGACATCTGAACAGATCTAAAGGGTAGTGGACCCCAACCCAGAAATAATGTACGAATTTATTTAATTATTTATTAATAAAAATACATGGAATGGTTATGTCTACACTATGACTAGATTGAGATTGGAGATCCTAGACCTTGATCCACAAGAATATGGATAAGGTTAGACTTTCCCAAAAAAAATTCAGAAAAAACTTGAAAGGCATGTTACTAAATTACATTGGGAGAGAAAAATCTAATTTCCCCAATGAAGAGGAAAGTAATTGGGAAGAGGAAGAAAAGTTGGAAAAGTGTAAAAGACAGTTTTAAAGTACCTCACTGAGGGAAACCTAGGAAAAAATAGGAAGAAATCATCCTGAAATCTGTAGATGCCGAAAGTAGAAACATGCTTGGGAAAGAACTACTTAAATAAGCTTCTCCAGGACAGACAAAAGGTTGTCTATCCATGGAAGCAAGGATCTCAGCTCGGGGGTGAGTTAAGGAGATAAAACTCTATGGTTGGGAGGATTGGTTAAATAATTTGGTATGCACACCATACTACTCCATTGTACAGTAACATTAGACTTATTATGAATAGATAGAGTTTTGAGGAAATTAATGAAGTATAAATTGATATGGTGAGTAAATTAATTCCCATGCATTTAGCAGAATTACTAGTATATAAATACTTTGATAATCTACCTAGTTGCATAGGAGTTACGTGACATGAGTCATATATCAGAATGTCTAAACCTGAGTTAGGTTTAAATCTGACGATAGGT